>CAXITT010000131.1:129320-172031 GCA_964033795.1 Lymnaea stagnalis | reverse complement strand
ATAATAAAATATAGTTAGAAAATAAAAATGGGGTCCCAGGAGAAATTATAGAATGCAGGATTGGGGGAGGGATTTTACACATTTGGGGATTTTATTCTTCGCGCCCCCCCCCCTCCCTAATTCCAACTCAGATTGAAAGCAAAGCCTAGTTTCCGTTGCTTTTTCGACGCCCTTGCTTGTTGCTAACTAATGTTGACACACATTTGTTAACACCTCGGAACTTCCATATGACGGCAGATCGTATAGCTTGGCTCTAACCTATGTAAACAGCAGATCGTAGGTCTAGCTTGGCTCTAACATCTGTAAACAGCAGATCTATGTCTAGCTTGGCTCTAACCTCTGTAAACAGCAGATCGTATGTCTAGCTTGGCTCTAACCTCTGTAAACAGCAGATCGTATGTCTAGCTTGGCTCTTACCTATGTAAACAGCAGATCGTAGGTCTAGCTTTGCTCCAACCTCTGTAAACAGCAGATCGTATGTCTAGCTTGGCTCTATCCTCTGTAAACAGCAGATCGTATGCCTATTTTGACTCTAAACTCTGTAAACATCAGATCGTTGGTCTAGCTTGGCTCTATCCTCTGTGAACAGCAGATAGTATGTCTAGCTTGGCTCTATCCTCTGCTAACAGTAGATCGTATGTCTACCTTGGCTCTAACCTCTGTAAACATTAGATGGTATGTCTAGCTTGGCTCTAAACTCCGTCAATAGTAGATCGTATGTCTGACTTGGCTCTAGCCTCTGTAAACAAGAGACCGAAGGTCTAACTTGGCTCTTACCTCCGTAAACAGTAGATCGTATGTCTAACTTGGCTCTAACCTCTGTAAACATTAGATCAATTTTTAATGTTTACTTTGACCTGCATTTTTTTTCACTACCTACCTTCCGTCACAATGTGTCGAGGGTGTAGAGTTCGCATAACGAAATCACAAGGCATGGGTTTTTTTTTTCTTTATGAATATAAGCTTGTTCCCTAGACAGCAAATCGCCTCTATCCGAGTAGCCCAAAGTAACATCATATGTGGATGAACCGCTTGCCACCGATTGCGTCACAGGAGTTGTCGGAATTTTTTATTGTATTAATGTATCCGCCTACGAAACTCCATCTCCGGGTTTTGATTCAGTGTTTCCTTCTCTTAGATGAGTTGCCAATCTCAAGTTAACGGGTCCTCCCATCAATCTGGGATGCTGGTGTTGGGTTTGGCTTGACTTGGTCTTTGGTAGATGAAATCCAGACCACAACATTCCTTGGGGTTGACTCACTTTGCACCACTCGACCACCCAGTCACCAGCGTGGACTTTCCGCTGAGCTTAATTCTACACATCTAGGATTAGAATCTCTGAGCTTAATTGGACACCGCTAGGATTAGAATCTCTGAGCTTAATTCAAAACATCTAGGATTAGAATCTCTGAGCTTAATTCAAAACATCTAGGATTAGAATCTCTGAGCTTAATTGGACAACTCAAGGCTTTAGAATCTCTGAGCATAATTGGACACCTCTAGGATTAGAATCTCTGAGCTTAATTCGACACATTTATTTATTTATTATTTAGGCATTTTTATATAGCGCTTACCATAAAGCTCTAAGTGCTTTACAATTATTAAAAACATGTAAACTAAGTAAAATAAAAATGAGACACTACGATAGTAACTACTATACTATAGAAACAATGAAAATGGCTATAAAACGAGGACACTTCGACACGTTTTGGCCTATACTTCAGGATCAACCAGAAACAGAAAATGAGACAGGGCAAGGAGGGTGCATCACAGGTCATAGGCGGACCTAAACAGATGAGTTTTAAGGGACTTTTTGAAAGTGGACGAAGTTTCACTATGACGGATATGGAAGGGGAGCTGGTTCCAGAACGTGGGTGCATGGAAGTAGAAGTAGCGTTCACATCTATAATTCGAATCTCTGAGCTTAATTGGACACATCGAGGATTAAAATCTCTGAGCTTAATTGGACACCTCTAGGTTTAGAATCTCTGCGCTTAATTGGACACCTCTAGGTTTAGAATCTCTGCGCTTAATTGGACACCTCTAGGTTTAGAATCTCTGCGCTTAATTGGACACCTCTAGAATTAGACGTTTGAGTTTAATTTAGGGGCTCTATTTGGAATAGAATCTCTCAGCTTCATTGGGCACCTCTAGGAAAAGAACATTTTTTTTTTCATTACTGTAAAGCGATACGTTGTTTTTTTAATTTTAAATGTCTACTCAAATGGTTGGAGGAAGTTCTAAATGCTAATATGTCAAAATCAAAAGTTGTTCTCATAATCAAACAATTCGATCAAAATGAAATGATAACATTATCCAAATCACGGATTCACTAATATCGGTGGTGTGAGATCCGAGCAGCCATCTTTCGTGACGTGTCGGCATGTGTCACGTGACCACTTAAATATTCTACAGGCTCTAGACCGCAGTGGCATAGTTTGGGTTACAGGCAGCCCCCCCCCACCCCCACCCCCCACCGCCGCTGTTGTTGACGTTCATGCCCGTTTGTTATTCTTGTCCCTGGACTTCAGACTCCCAGGACCGTAATGGCCCTGCCAGCACGATTAATCACCATTCGTGGCCAGGCGGGAGATTCCCACCTTAAAAAAAACAAACAAGCATATTGTTATAACCTCTAGTCTCTGTTACAAAAAGATAGCCCAACGAGTCTGAATGATAAGTTTGAACAACTCTAACTCACTTGGCCTTAGTCAACTTGAACATTTTTTCTGAGACCAGCATACACGAAAGTTAACGTGCGTGCGCTTCTGTCCCCTTACATTTTTGGCGATGAATAGGTCAGATGGATGATTTCAGGGTCTGGTAGTCCTTTGAAATTGCACCCCCCACCCCCCAAAAAAAATAATAAATAAATAAATAATTAAATCATGTTGTAAGTTATGTCATTATCATGTCATTAATGTCAATTTCAGTTGGCGAAAACAAGAAAATAACCGCCATGAGACCAGAATGCATGGCATGTAGACAGTTAACAAGTAATTTTATGATAATTAACGATGGGACAGACTATTAATGATGGCCATTGAACACATGGTGCCAATGATATGACTGGCATGTCCCGAGTTTGGTACGAAACCATTAGCTGACCCAGGAATGTTTAGAGTTTAGTCATTAACTCACACACAACACCTGGCCCGGGGGACCACAATGACAGCCGATAATCTGGCTCGATGTTTCTCAAACTGTGGGTTCGTGTACCACGAGTACAATAATTACATTGTTCGAGATGGAACGCAAAGATCTAACACAAATACACATACATCTATCAAATTAATTATGAAGTATGATGTGCAAGATACTTACATGACGTTCATAGGTTATCAGTGGTTCCTTGCCGTCATTGAATGTTTCATAACATGAAAAAAAAATACGTTTAAAAAAAAATCTGTCTTTTAAATTCTGAGATAACTTTACGTAATCTCGAATCAAAAGTTACTGCTGTTATCGTAGAACAACTCTACTCTAGTGGGGCGATTGAAATTTTAGTTTGGCAGCATTTCGGTGAGAGAAATACCCCCTTTTTTTAAACGCAAATACAGTCTAATAGGTGAACTGACTTTTCTGAGTAAAGCAACAAGAGGGTCTTGCCAATTAAAAAAAAAACAAAAAAAAAACAACTGAAAAAAACCTTCTTTCAGTCTACATCTTGTTATTTGCAACAATTGGCCACGTTGTGATATTTAATGGCTGTACACTATCTGTTTGTATTCTTTATCTGTTAATTCCCGCCTGTAGGTTAATTCTGAACCTTACATCTTTGGCTTCAATAGTTTCGAAGATCACAAAAACTTGCTGTACATTTTTTTCCATCTAAATTTACAGAAGTAATAGTTTAATTTTATTCTTCATCAAAATCTTAGACATAATTTCAGAAATCAAATTTACGAACTTAAAAGAAGAGCGGTTTTACAATACAAAAGTCTCGGTGAAATATTTCCAAATGGTTTTACCAAAGCAATTTTTTTATAACATTTCTTGATTGATTTCCGTTTTGGTCTGATGACACATTTCGGAACCGATATAACGTCACTTACTGTGTTAAATTCCCTTCCATGAGTCTGTGTGAGTGTGGCGGGCATGTGTGTGTGTGTGTGTGTGTGTGTGTGTGCGGGGGTGGGGCTGTGATTTATTGGAGCAGAAGACAAAAACGAAAATCAGCTAAAACTGTTCGGACATGAAATTGATGTTTCTGATGCTGTCAATTGTTACAGCTCACTAAAACTGTAAATTGTTACAGCTCACTAAAACTGTAAATTGTTACAGCTCACTAAAACTGTAAATTGTTACAGCTCACTAAAACTGTAAATTGTTACAGCTCACTAAAACTGTAAATTGTTACAGCTCACTAAAACTGTAAATTGTTACAGCTCACTAAAACTGTAAATTGTTACAGCTCACTAAAACTGTAAATTGTTACAGCTCACTAAAACTGTAAATTGTTACAGCTCACTAAAACTGTAAATTGTTACAGCTCACTAAAACTGTAAATTCTTACAGCTCAATAACACTGTAAATTCTTACAGCTCAATAAAACTGTAAATTGCTACTTCACACAAAACTGTAAATTGTTACAGCTCACTAAATCTCTCCATTGTTACAGGTCACTATAGTGAATGGTTGTGGGCATAAGGTATATTTTCCGCCCTCAAGGCCGTTTTGAATGAAATTCTAAACGACTTGCTGAAACATCGTGACGAGCACTGTGGGGGGGGGGGGATGTTACAATAGAAGAATGAGTATGAGTGTCAAGGATTTAAGATCAACCGATGATAAGCAAATTACCATGGAACTATTGTGTTTCATCAAGCTAGTCCTTAACTCTCGTTACCTTTGTAAAAGGATTCACCCTGGCTTACACCATGCCGTACACCATGACGCACACCATGACGTACACCATGACGCACACCATGACACACACCATGACGCACACCATGACACACACCATGACGCACACCATGACACACACCATGCCGTCCACCATGACGCACACCATGACGCACACCATGCCGTCCACCATGACGCACACCATGACGCACACCATGCCGTCCACCATGACACACACCATGACACACACCATGACTCACACCATGACACACACCATGACGCACACCATGACGCACACCATGACGCACACCATGACGCACACCATGACACACACCATGACTCACACCATGACGTACAACATGAGCCTATCCAACATTTAAGGCGGTTACGTCCCAGTCCAAGCTGATGTGTCGGGGTTCTCTTTGCAATCTTTTATTTCGTTTCAGTAGGGTTTGTCACTTAATGGTTGAAATCTATTCATAGAACATCCGGGCATACAGTCTGGCCAATCTCATTAAGATATTAATAAAACATCATGGTATTCCGTTCAACAGCTGTCCTGTACTTCTACGTTCATGTGAGCCACCATAGTGGCTAGACGAGAACGTGTTTACAACTTTATTTTCTGAAATATGTTAAAAACAAATTGTTACTGCTTTATATTTATATATCATCCTCTGTTATTGACAAGGTTCTTTCACGATATCATTATGACGCTAACGAATATTAACCTTTTTTTTTTTTTTTTTTAAAGAAATACACTACATATTAAGGCAAGCTTTTTATTTGGGCTCGATTTACCCTGAAAACAAACAAGGCTTTAAAAGATTTATATTGACAAGGTTCTTTCACGATATCATTATGACGCTAACGAATATTAACCTTTTTTTTTTTTTTTTTTAAAGAAATAAACTACATATTAAGGCAAGCTGTTTATATGGGCTCGATTTACCCTGAAAACTAACAAGGCTTTGAAAGATTTAGTGAAGTATGCCATTTTGCAATGCATGACGTCAGTATCAGACATTGACATGATTTTACTAATGATCAGTTCACAAGATCAAAATTTGCGATCATCTCTTTGATGCGTTTTTTTTTTTTTGCATGAAGCCTTGTCCTACCTTTCAAATCACTTTGTGAGTATTTAATCACCTGTATTATTACGCAGTCACCATATCAAGTGTGCAAACAAAAAATCGATGTCATTCTCCAACGTGTCTACATTGACTACGCTTTGTTTACATACAATAAGAACGTACAAATAAGAATTATGATTTCTATGGTTTCTTCTGCTGCAGCAAGCATCTGCGACTTTATCTATCATTATCTCGACCAGCGATTGAGCCATACGAAATAAAATAAAATAAAAAAAAAAATAATTAAAAAACATATAAGTCTAAGCCTAAAATAACCGACTCACTATAGGAACTAGGCTATATTATATTACTAATTATAGTACCAACATAAGCTACCTAGCTATAAACTATATTATAAAAATAATAATTTAAGCCCTACCTCAATATTGATAGATAGCCAATTTAATCTTATGCTAAGTATATAATATTGCTAAATAAGCATTATTGGATTAAAGATTTTGCGATGGTCATGCTACGAGGAAACCTGTCATTGAATTCACAGGGCCCGTCGTCTAACCAATCCTTACCAGCCCCGCCCCTGGTAGTAATTTGCCACTATTCCAATTTTTTTGAATATTAGAAAACAGCATCCTTCGAAGATGTAAGACACGTGACCATGTCGTGTTTTCGAATATTTTACATCGTAGCGCAATCTGTTTCAATGGCTTCCATTTTGATAAATAATCTGTGAGTTGACGTGTAATAAAATCAAATTTTAAAGTTTGTTAAAGTGATTCACCATACCATATGAAAATGAAATATAATGTTTAAACATATTACCTATGACATTGACAGATAGTGCAAGACAAGATATAAAATAGAGGTGCATGACGAACATGAGACGTTTTATCAAATTTAAAAGCAGAGACACTTTTAATGAAATTTTAAAAAAAATGACTGATAGTGAAAATAGTGACATGTTAATTAAATTTCTAATTCTTTAACTATGGCGTCATAATTTCGAAGCTGTGAGTCGTTCATCTCATACTTTCAAATCTATAAGTCTTTCATCTCTTAATTTCAAATCTATAAGTCTTTCATCTCTTAATTTCAAATCTATAAGTCTTCCATCTCTTAATTTCAAAACTATGAGTCTTTCTTTTCATTATTTGAAATCTGTGAGTTTTCCATCTCAAATTTAAAAAAAATATATTTGAGGAAAATTTATATACATCTTTAGAGGCAGTCCAGTATACACCATTCTCTAATGTTGTAAAGATTGAGAAAAAGTCTGAGATTGATTTTGGAAATAGACCTTGAATTAAACTAAATATTTTGTTATCCCCAAAGTCAGTGTTAGAATTTTCATGAAAAAAATAGCAGGACTTCAATGTTTAAAGAGATTACTGACAATGGTAGCACATTGTCATATTTCAGTCATATTGCTTATCTTACAACATTTTGAAACATTTTGGGGTAGATGTGGTGAAATGACATTTATTCGTGGGTGTGTGGGAACCACTCTCGTATGAGTGTCACACCTACTCGTGTCTAGGGACCACTCTCGTATGAATGTCATACCTGCTCTTGTCTAGGGACCACTCTCGTATGAGTGTCACCCCTGCTTGTGTCTAGGAACCACATTCCTTTAAATGTCGCACCTGCTTGTGTCTAGAAAACACTCTCGTATGAGCGTCACACCTGCTCGTGTCTAGGAACCACTCCGTATGAGCGTCACACCTGCTCGTGTCTAGGAACCACTCTCGTATGAGCGTCACACCTGCTCGTGTCTAGGAACCACTCTCGTATGAGCGTCACACCTGCTCGTGTCTAGGAACCACTCTCGTATGACGTATGAGCGTCACACCTGCTCGTGTCTAGGAACCACTCTCGTATGAGCGTCACACCTGCTCGTGTCTAGGAACCACTCTCGTATGAGCGTCACACCTGCTCGTGTCTAGGAACCACTCTCGTATGAATGTAACACCTGCTCATGTCTTTGAATTACTCTCGTATGAGTGTCACACCTGCTCGTGTTTAGAAAAAAAACCTTTCATATGAGTGTCACACCTGCTTGTGTGTATGAACCATTCCCGTATGAGTGTCACACCTATTCTTGTCTAAAGGTTTTATGTTATATCAGATTCACGCCTTAAAAGGACATAATGATCACATTCATTTATACACTAATAACAAAGGCTTAATAACACAATTTTATAAATTAAATGCATGTATTTACAATTATCCAAGTATAATCTATAAAAACAGCTTTCTTTAAATTTAAGTCTAGGTTCTGTATATTATGTATATTGTTTCCTCCTAATGCCAAACATTTATCATAATAGTCGTTATGCTTTGAATCAGAACTATATGCGATCAGACCGTTAAGACGTAATTTATGATTCTATAATGTTATAAAGATCTGGCTTGATCATTCGATTGTAAGGTCACTTCAATGTTGGAAGTGTTTTCACCAGTCCTTTCCTTCGTGGCTTCTTAGGACGGTAACGAAAGTAGACGCCACAGCAGTAGTGGAATAGCTCTCCCCTTGTACGTTGTGATGTGTGTGTGTGTGGACTCCCTAGCGATGTGTCTGTCGTGGGTGTTAAGTCTTGTCGATGCATTCTAACATCTGGCTTTCCGGATGGATACTAGGTGGAGTTCTTAGAATCCGGCCTCAGGGAACTAATGTTCCCCCCAGCTAATGTTCCTCCCAGCTAATGTTCCTCCCAGCTGCTAAGGTGCGGTGATCTTTGCACTGCGGCAATACGATGATAGAGTATCCAGGTAGGTTCTAGAAGTGGCCGCTTTCAGAAGTGCACGAAATTAATTTGGAGTAAAAGAATGTTTCTAACATTTACCTCGGGTTTTTATAGTGGATTTACCATATTTGGTCATTGGCTAAATCCCCATCGTGTGCTAGAACAATGAAATTAACATTTCGATGCGTAATTGTCAAAGGTATGAATATGAATATATGGGAGATAAGTAATATGGTAGTTATTACTTATATAATATACAGAGTATTGGGATTTGAGAAGAGAAAACTGACCGATGAGAGAAGAGTGAAACAGTGGAATGGCTTGAATCAAATGGGAGCCGATTCGTGAAGTTTGTTTGGAGAAGATTGAACAGTCTATATTGTGTTGATATATTATTGAGTAAAGAATCAAAGAAGATGATCCAGAAGTTAGTAACTGAAGTTTTGAAAGTCATATAATATTAGTTCCAAGCATGTTCGGATTTTCATGAGACACATCTCGTACTGTGAGGGTGTATAATAAAATATTAGCCACTGTTTGGAACATTTCGCCTCTGGTATTATTTACAACATAATTGTAATGTGGTAGTTATGACTTATCTCCCAGATATTCATAATCATATTATGTGACGGTAATAAAAATCTCCACGGGCTAACAACAGCTCACCCATGGAGAACGTTTTAGGGCAATGAGGGGGGAGAGGGGTGGTGGGTAGTGGTTCCGTTGCGTAGTTCAATCTAATGCTCCAATTTCATCATCGATTTACAGGGACAATCAACGGGCAATAATTCGTGTAACACAAAGAGAAAGAGTGGGGGGGGGCTATAATAAGGTGTTTTCTTTGCACTACCCATATGATGTTTGCAGCGTGAATTGGATTAATATATTTAATTAAAAATATAAAAAAAAGTTTATAGTTCGGTATTGCAGTGAGTGGCAATAAACCTACCACGAGGATTCTGATTGATGGGGAACCAGCACGCTGATGAAAACGTGTGAGAACCACTTCTAACAAATACTGGTCCTAGTTTTTCTTTACGCTAGTTTTTCTTTAACTTAGGCTCTGATCCAATTACCAACCAACTGAACAATTTTTCTCTGACAACCAAAACGAGATCTGACAAGTGCGTCGCAAAGCCATTGCACACTAACACAGGTTCTCATTAGAAATACGCACCACACACCAACACAAACCAACACAGGTTCTCATTAGAAATACGCACCACACACCAACACAAACCAACACAGGTTCTCATTAGAAATACACACCACACACCAACACAAACCAACACAGGTTCTCATTAGAAATACGCACCACACACCAACACAAACCAACACAGGTTCTCATTAGAAATACGCACCGCACACCAACACACACTAACACAGGTTCTCATTAGAAATACGCACCACACACCAACACACACTAAGCTTTTTTTTTTTAAAATCCACCTAAAAAAAAATGTTGTTTCAAACACGCCTTACCAATTTTTTAGAGGCCATTAAATAGTTGTTAATGTGTTGTCATGGAGACAGCATCACTTGATCGAGGCGGAGAGCTAATGGCTGCAGGTACTGGATCTGCGGAAGCCATGATATGTATTTTATTTTAATTTTTTTTTTAAAGAAGAAGTAAAAAAGGAAGATCGAAATATTGTCAAAGGAATTCTATAAAAAGTTCACAAAACTGCCCATGTGATGTCACAAAAATGTTCATGTGATGTAACAAAACTGCCCATGTGATTTCACAAAACTGCCCATGTTATGTCACAAAGCTGCCCATGTGATGTCACAAAACTGCCCATGTTATGTCACGAAGCTGCCCATGTGATGTTACGAAACTGCCCATTTGATGTCACAAAACTGCCGATGTGATGTCACAAAACTGCCGATGTGATGTCACAAAACTGCCCATGTGATGTCACAAAACTGCCCATGTGATGTCACGAAACTGCCGATGTGATGTCAAAAAACTGCCGATGTGATATCATTTAACTGCCCATGCGATGTCACAAAACTGCCCATGCGATGTCACAAAACTGCCCATGTGATGTCACAAAACTGCCCAAGTTATGTCACAAAGCTGCCCATGTGATGTTACAAAACTGCCCATGTGATGTCACGAAACTGCCCATGTGATGTAAGGAAACTGCCCATGTGATGTCAGGAAACTGCCCATGTGATGTCAGGAAACTGCCCATGCGATGTCACAAAACTGCCCATGTGATGTCACAAAACTGCCGATGGTATGTCACAAAACTGCCGATGTGATGTCACACAACTGCCGATGTGATGTCACAAAGCTGCCCATGTGATGTCACAAAACTGCCCATGTGATGTCACAAAGCTGCCCATGTGATGTTACAAAACTGCCCATGTGATGTCACGAAACTGCCCATGTGATGTCAGGAAACTGCCCATGTGATGTCAGGAAACTGCCCATGTGATGTCACAAAACTGCCGATGGTATGTCACAAAACTGCCGATGTGATGTCACACAACTGCCGATGTGATGTCACAAAACTGCCCATGTGATGTCACAAAACTGCCCATGTGATGTCACGAAACTGCCCATGCGATGTCCCGGGTTTGCCCTTTTTTGTAACAAATATATCCATGGGATGGATGTGTTACTTTTGACAAAATTTTTTTAACCATTTAAATATAAATTTAAAACATTCTCAAACATTAAAACAGACATTTATTTTTGTGATTGCAAATTAAATTCAATATGAAACTGGCTTTGAAAAATCTTCGATGCCAACTTCTCAGAAGCATTCTCTTGCTCCATGACTAGTTGGAATTAATCACTTTCCATTTCTTGACCCGAGTTTGAAAGTAAGACTTTCCCTCATGCACACGAGCGTCCATAAGTTCGATGATCTTTGAGTTTGTTCATTTAAGCCTCTGCATCATTCATAGGATGTGCGTCACGCCGTTTTGTCCTGATACTCTCCAAAAGGAAGATGGCGTCGAGCTGTCACATACATATTAATACTATTTATATTTTACTTGAAGGTGGTGGGGAGTTTTTAATTTTTCATTGAAATGTGACAATCACACGACAGTGGTTCTAAACTTTTCCTTGAAACAAGGCATTGCGTGGTAGAAGTAATTTACTGGTCCGCATTTAATGCCCCTTATAACAATAATTATAAATGATTTTGATTTCTTATCAGTCCTTAAGGATTACACTATCCAAACCTTAAGGATCATACTTGACAGGATTGAACAGTATATGCCTAAAAAGATGAAACTGTCTAGACCATAAGGATTATACTTCCAAGGCCTTGTCTTTGAACCCATTGTTCTCAAATAAGCATGCCAAACGCTAAGTCGTCATTAACATTCGGGGCTTCAGCTAACCAGACTTAGCTGCCTTCGTCATAAGCATCTTTTAGAAACAAACAGTTAATCTCTTCACAGTTTCCTCATCATTATCTGTGGAAAAGCTGGGCGTTCGGTCTGTTCGCCCGGTAGCATGTTGTCACTGGTAAGAGCAGGATATACATTTATTGTTCGTCCTTCACATGCGAAGATGACCAAGCCTATATGAAACGGTGGGTGCCCAGGTGGCCCGCCAGTCCTAGTTGTGCCCGGAAAGCTTTCCCACACTTGCGACACACGTTGATGTTTTTTCCTATCCTCGTAGAATTTAGTCGATTCTGCTTCTCCACGCAGTGCGCTTTCTTGGGGCGTGAGCGGTCCGCTTGTCCTCTGAAGACTTAAGCTCCGATAGCCACGCTAGCGTTCCAGGTCCATACCAAGTGTCTCCCACGAGTAAAGGTCAATGTGCACGTGTTTGGGGGACGCTTTGAGGCATTCCTTGAAGCGTTTTCCTGTCCACCTGCTGAGAAAGAACAGTACAACGTTTGCTTGCAGCAAATAAAGAATAAAGATTACAATTAGAAAGAACAGTACAAAGATTACTAGTAGAAAGAACAGTATAAAGATTACTAGTAGAAAGAAATATACAATGATTGCCAGTAGAAAGAACGGTACAAAGATTGCTAGTAGAAAGAAATATACAATGATTACCAGTAGAAAGAACGGTACAAAGATTACTAGTAGAAAGAAAAGTACAAAGATTACTAGTAGAAAGAACGGTACAAAGATTACTAGTAGAAAGAACAGTACAAAGATTACCAGTAGAAAGAACGGTACAAAGATTACTAGTAGAAAGAACGGTACAAAGATTACTAGTAGAAAGAACGGTACAAAGATTACCAGTAGAAAGAACGGTACAAAGATTACCAGTAGAAAGAAAAGTACAAAGATTACCAGTAGAAAGAACAGTACAAAGATTACTAGTAGAAAGAACAGTACAAAGATTACTAGTAGAAAGAAATATACAATGATTGCCAGTAGAAAGAACGGTACAAAGATTGCTAGTATTAAGAACATTACAAATACTGCTAGTAGTAAGAAAGTAAAGAAGGAAGTTCGCGTATGGCAAATTTGTACCAGACTTATTAAAATCTTAACTAGCATTGCTCTCAACGAAACCGGTTTTCCTTCTTGTTAAACTGTTAAACCAATGATCTAACACCATGCAGCATTAAACCGACTCAAACGTCTTATTTGAACAGACCGACTCAACTTTCTGACTACCCTTGTACGCTTTATTTTACCTTTTACAATCCATATTTCTTTAAGTTGATTTCAACTAAGCCGTCTTGCCTGAATTCTTCTTAAAGTGAGCCGGTCTTATCTAGCCTTGCTTCATACAAACAGAGTTGGTGAGCCGGTCTTATCTAATCTTGCTCCATACAAACTGAGTTGGTGAGCAGGTCTTATCTTACATGCTGATATTAACAATTACCTTAACACTAAAATATGTTTTAGCCGGACTTATTCTTAACGTTGAATGACACTAAGCCGGTGCGCCGGTCGCTGTCTAATATTGCTGTATTCAAATTTGTTAACTCGGTCGATTCTTTGATGTTGAGCGGTCGTCAAGTGGGAATATCCGATACCCCGGAACAGAGTAAATGAAGACGCCATATTCATCTTCGATTCAACGCCGATTGAGTTCTTCGTGTTTGTCCGATGTGGCAGAAAGCTATGTAACCGAAAGAAAAAAAAATCCGTTTTTTTAACCGTACGAAACACAATAGTGAAAGACGGTTCTCAATGTGTCGTAATCATAACTAAGTTACAGAATAAACACAATAGTGAAAGACGGTTCTCAATGTGTCGTAATCATAACTAAGTTGCAGAATAAACATTTTTTTTTTTCAACTTCAAATATTATTCAGTAGTTCAGCATTTCACATACCGTGGATACAATATCTCTAGTTCTCTCTCCGATGACGAAGAGGTGAACATCAGGATCGCAAAAGAAGCAGCAACTATGGCAAGTATGTCCAAGTATGTCCACGTTAGTCCAAGTATGTATGCCATGAGGAAAGCTTAATTCAAATCAACTTTACGTGGTAGTTGACTCGGTCGTTCTTCAAATTAATTTTGGCTTCATAAATAACATGTGGTATATATAGACCCCCCCCCCTCCCCAGACCTATCTAGCCGGTTAAGAGTAGTCAAAATATATATTTTGTATGTTCATAGCCGGTTAATTAAATTGTTGCTCATGTTGGAGTTCCATATCCGGTGTAAGGTGAATAAAGTGCTCAGTGTGAAGTTGGACTTGAGAATTCCTTTTGTGTCGGAGTGGCAGTGACATTGGTTCTAGTACATAAATGTCGATAGATATACTCTCGGTGTGAAAACTTACAGATGTCCTTAGCCGGTTAGTAGCAAGTGTGGCCGCGTTTGGGACCAGTTTTACGTATATAGCCGGTTTCGGGTAGTCTACTTTCTTTTGTATGGTCACTGCAGGTTGCAACCGTTCATCATGTTGTTGGTAAAGAGGTGTGATGCTTAGATCAATCTGTAACTGTCAATGCCAAATCAAGACAGTATCAACGTGATTAAAATAAATTATCGAGTCACCTGATGTAACTAGTCACGTTATTTCAATAAAACCCAACATACATCATAAATTAACGTCACTTGTAATACATGCTATCTACACACGTTCACTACTGTGTTGATTCATTATCGTATCTATCGTCCTCACATTATTACATAATTTATAATTGCAATGAAACATAGCCCTGTCTTTTCAACGTGGCTGCATTGACTCGTCCGTTAAACCTCTTCAATGTTGTGTTGCAATTGATTCCACCTAACATCAAATTAGCATGCACAAAGCTATACAGTAACACCGGTCAATTGAATTGTTCATGTTGGTGTTTCATATCCGGTACAGGGTGAATAAAGTGTGAGTTGAACATGAGAAATCATTTTAGGTGGAAGTGGCAGTGTAAGCTTTAGAAAACTGGTGAAATGACAGCTTTAGAAAACTGGTGAAATGACAGCTTTAGAAAACTGGTGAAATGACAGCTTTAGAAAACTGGTGAAATGACAGCTTTAGAAAACTGGTGAAATGACAGCTTCGGAAAACTGGTGAAATGACAGCTTTAGAAAACTGGTGAAATGACAGCTTCGGAAAACTGGTGAAATGACAGCTTTAGAAAACTGGTGAAATGACAGCTTTAGAAAATTGGTGAAATGACAGCTTTAGAAAAATGGTGAAATGACAGCTTTAGAAAACTGGTGAAATGACAGCTTTAGAAAACTGGTGAAATGACAGCTTTAGAAAACTGGTTTATGTCAGCTTTAAAAAAAACCTGTTGTTTGTCAGCTTCGGAAAACTGGTTTACATTAGCTTCGGAAATCTGGTTTAACTCAGCTTCGAAGAATTGGTTTATGTCACCTTCGGAAAGCTGTTTCCAATAATCACCATATTTTAAGTTCTGTTCCAAATCGTTGAAAATAAAGAACATAAAAAATAATATGATAATTATTTTTTATATCTTCCATAAAAAATATTATGATTAATATGTTTAAATATTCCATAAAATATATCTTCAGGACGAAAAACAGAGTCGCGTCAGACTGATCGGTTAATTTATCAAGTTTTTTTACACGTTGTAATACGCCGCATTAGCACTGAATCAACTCAAGTCCTCTTTCATAATAAATCCATATTAAGATCTAATTAAATACACACACATTGTAAATTCCATAAAAACACATACTGCGCAGCTCGCATTCAGAGAGAAATAAACGCACTCTTCTTCCACAAAGTTCCTTTCACCACTAAAACCTACTTCACAAAACAGACTAGACAATACGTCATAACAAGCATAACAATACGTCATCAAGTAAGCGCGGGAAGAGTGTTCACCAAATAATTAATCTTTCAAAAACACACAACGCGGAGCTTAATCAAACATTAATATCCAGTCCCAAATATTGATGAACTCCCTTACGTGACAAGTCCGTTAAACTGTAAGTGCATTTAATGTTTTCCGTTTTTTTCCCCTGTTTTTGTTCGCAAATAGAAACTTTTATCAAGATACAAAACAGAAATGATGTCTCCATTAAGAAATGACGAACGTTTACAGTTCAAAATTAAAGTTAGAGTTGAAGTTACAATGTTAAATTCTGGCCTATGTGGGCCTTTTTTTTTTCTTCGTTGGGAATGCCATCAAGAAAAGCAGAAGACAATTTCTTTTGTTGTTACGTTGGTTGGAATGGCGGTAGTAGGATGATGTTGTGACAGAGATTTATTTGGAGGGTGTTTCGTGAATGATTTTATTGGTGGAGAGATTGTAGATGTCATAGTAGGGCTAGATGGATTCGATGGTAGGTATTGTTGTTGTGGAGATGGCGGGTCTGGTGGCAGTGGTTCGTGTTTTAGTGTTGGTATGAGTTGTAGTGATGGTGCTGGTTTTAACTGTAATGGAGGTTGTAGTCAGGCTGCACTGTTTAGTGTTAGTGTAGACTCTGGCTATGGACTGTTTGAATAGTAATAATAATAATAATTTATAAAATTTATTTGAAAAACACGCTTCATCCCCAAAAGCTCGAAGCGCTGTACAAAGTCAACCATACTAAAAAGAGAAATAAAAACAATCTAAAATTTACAACATTTAAAAACAGACGCAATAATATAAAGCTACTTACGAGTATACCCGGTCAAAATCTTTCATCCCGTTTCAACCATAAGCAACACAAGCGAATACACATTAACTGATAAAGATGGTAGATAGCATCACTCCAGAAGGTGTTTGCGAAATAGATGTGTTTTTAAATCGGTTTTAAAGGACTCCAGTGTCTGGCTGTTTCTGAGAGCGACTGGAAGGGCGTTCCAAATTGTTGGGCCGGCAAATGCAAATGTGCGCTTTCCGTAAGTCTCAAGGCGAACACACGGTATCGATATTTTGCCACTATCGGATGAGCGGAGCTCTCTAGTGGGTACATAAGGTGTCATTAGTGCTTTGAGATAAGATGGCGCCAGGCCATGTAAACAGCGGTGGCACAAAGTTGCAATTTTGTACTCTATGCGAGCGCGGACCGGCAGCCAATGCAACTCCCTCAGAAGTGTTTTTGCATGGTCGAATTTGCGTTTGCGAAGAACAATGTGAGCCGCATTATTCTGTGCTCTTTGAATTTTATCCAGGAGCGTAACTGGGAGACGCACCATGAGAGCATTGCAGTAGTCCATGCGTGATAACACAAATGCAGACATCAGCCTCTTTGATGCATCTAAAGTTGAGAAAGATCTGATGTGACTAATCCTGCGCAGCTCTAGGAAATTTGCCTTGCAAAGCATGTTAATATGATTTTCCATAGTAAGTATTCTGTCTAAATATACACCCAGGTCTCGCCTTGTATGAGCAAACTCAATCTGCATACCTGAGAGAGTAAGTGATGTTGTGTGTTTTACAGATTTTTGTTTCTGAGCAGTGGCAATGGGGGTCAGCTCAGTCTTTTCATCATTCAATTTGAGCTTGTTTATGGTCATCCAGTGCTTAACGGAATCCACTGTCTTCTGTGTCGTACTAAGAAGTTGAGGAAACTGAGAGGGAATCACGGATTGATGAAGTTGTGTATCGCGAACATGTGATACAGCATGTCAAATTGCTTGATCACTGCACCCAGTGGCTGAACGTACAAAGTGAAAAGCATCGGGCCTAGGACCGATCCCTGGGGTACTCCGAATTCGATTATAGTATCCATGAGGGAAGTGGTTCTCCTGGTGGGTGGTTGGGTGCTGGTGGTGGAAATATTGGCCTTTGTTTTTTTTTTTTTTTGGATTGTATTCCTTTAGCCAAAGGTTTGATTTGAGTATTAAAACGTGTATTAATGTGTTGCTGGACGTCCGCAGCCAGACCCGAAAGGTGTTCTCGGCGTTGGGCGTTAATCGATCGTTGAAAAGAGAGTTGTTCGTGTAAGTCGTCCATTTCCGGTTGGGTGCTGGTGGTGGAAATATTGGCCTTTGTTTTTTTTTTTTTTGGATTGTATTCCTTTAGCCAAAGGTTTGATTTGAGTATTAAAACGTGTATTAATGTGTTGCTGGACGTCCGCAGCCAGACCCGAAAGGTGTTCTCGGCGTTGGACGTTAATCGATCGTTGAAAAGAGAGTTGTTCGAGTAAGTCGTCCATTTCCGGCGGAGAGGGTGTAATGACGTCCATAGCCGGTGGAGCTGTCTTTGGGGCTTTGGCAACAATTAGTGAGGGTTTTCTATGTCCTGGTCGGTCAGGGGAATGTGGTCAACGCGTTCAATTGCCCGCCCAGCCGTGCTTCCCATTCGAGGAAAGCCTCTCTCTCACACACTATGGAATGTAGTCATTCCGTTCGCTTTTATGCCCGGATGTGATCCAATTCTAGGAAAACATCTCTATCGCACACAAAAATGGAGTTAAAAACATTAAAATAATTTGTTTAAAGTTTTATAAATACATTTCTTAATTTTAACTCCATATATTTTAAACAAAAATTTCCTTTTCTTATAAATATACTAGAAATTGTGGCCCGTAAAAACCAGGTTAAGTATAGGAGGCATACAATGCTACTTTGAACCTGTCATTTAGAAGTCCCAAATTCTTGAAATCATATTTTTACGTATGTAAATAAATAGGAGTTTAATGAGTTTTATTCTTTTAAATAATTACGAAAATTTATAAATCCCTTGATATTTATAGGTAAGTATGGTATATCCGACTTTTATTATTTTAAAATAACAATGTATAAATGTTTACGTTTCTATCATAATTGGATATTGATATTTTTTTCATTCGGTATTGAATAGGCCAACAAAACCTTTCTTCATGCCATTGAACGGCAAAGAAAACACATTTTACAACAATCTTAAAAAAAGTTGTCATTAACTGAACAAGTTGCAAAATCAGCAAATTATTGGATTTCGATACATGAAACATTTAACAAACCACTGCTTTGCTCGTAAACTTTATTTTAGGAAGATCGTTAAAAAAAACCTAAATTCTTATATTTAAAGAACCAAAGTTCATGCCTGCAAATGTCTTGTCTTTGTCTAAGTCTTGTGTTTGTTTTTAAGACTGGTATTTTTTGTCTGAGAGTGTCGCTCTAAATTAAATTATTTAATTTTTATCTTTCCAACCCTTCAAAGTTTTAATGATGTGAAAAGGAAAAAAAAATATGTTCACAACATATGAAGGGATTATAATAGTATTTACATGTAGCTCAGAACTTGCACAGTTTTTCATTATGCGATGCTATGCAGGATTAACCCCACGTTTGACGTAATGCTGTAAAATTCCTCGAACATCCTCAAAAAGATCTGACATGCAGCATTTCACAGTAACATCAGAAGTTATTTGTAAAACATTTCGCACACAATCCGTTTCATTTCAAGCTAGAACCCAAAGGGTCATCATGTCAATTATTGATCTCAGATGTCGATATTACTGCATGAACTGCTGTAAATGCTGAATTATTGGGATGTTTCTAAGTCATGGCAGGGTTTCTTTACAGCTTGAAGCTATTACTTTAACTATTTCACTTGCTTTGTCCAAAGTCAAGGTTACAATACCCCCTCCCCTTTGAGATCGGCTGTATCGTTGACGTCATTAAAATTCCTCACCTTCCGTTGGCCACCAGCTTCAGCATTGTCACTGCCCAAAGTATCGGGATTATTCACGAAGAACGTTTGTTGCATATCCAATGCTGGGAAAAGTGTCCTGGCGTTTTGCCATGATAAACACTGAAAACTGCTTCTCATGAAGTGTGGAGTGAAAGACAATAAGGAGAGATTTTTTTTTTATCAAGCGCTGTATCAAGCGGACTTTTAGATAGATCTTCATTAAGAAAAGGGATGAAATGGCCTAGAGATGACAGTTAACATGTAGTACGACACAATTGGCTGTGAACAGGACAGTAAAGTGTTTTGGCCATACACCCAGTCCGGTGATAAATTCCAACATATGTTGCCATCTCTAAAATTCTATTCCAAATTATGCTGCTTAGGAAACAGAGAATCTTTCATCAAACACCTTCCCCATGGTCAGGTCTTACTAGCCTTGAACAGAGCTCCAGCTACAACAGAAATATTGATCTTAAGGGTTACTAAAATAAATAATGCTGCTAACTACACCATTGCAGTTATAACTGCTAGTCAGCTCAATAAAGTCATCAAATCTGCTGGTTATCTAACAATATCACCAATTTGTTTGGATAATAAATCATTTTCATCAATACTATAAGTTATCTGAACATGTTTTTAATTTATGCCAGTTATCTAATAATTAAATTAATTCTGTTGGTTATCTAAACTTTTATACCAATTCTGCTGGTTATCTAACAAATACACCAATCCTGCTTCTGTACCGAATATACCAGTATTGCTGGTTTTCTAACAAATACGCAAGTTCTGTTGGTTATCTAACAAATACATCAATTCTGTTGGTTATCTAACAAATACATCAATTCTGTTGGTTATATAACTAATAAACCAATGCTGTTCATTATCTAAAAAAAAAAAAAAAAAACACCAAATCTGCTGGTTCTCTAAAAATAACATTAATTCTGCTGGTTATCTAACAAATATTTCAAATCTACTGGTTATCTAACTCTTACACCATTTCTTTTTGTAATCTAAAAATTACATACATTTTCGTGCATATGTATTTATTACATCCATTCTGCTGGTTTTCTAAAAACTACATCAATTCTGTTAGATCTAACATATGTATCAATTATGTTGGATATGTAACAGTTTCTATCAATTATGCCTGTAAATAATATTTCTGCTTGTAATGTAAATATTGCAAAGAATTCTGCTCTATATATTACTATAGTCATCAATTCGGTCGTTCCCATTTGTTGAAATGAATGGCGTCACTAAAAAATCAGTCCTATTATATTTTATGCCTGCTTGCAACTATTGAGAGTTGACATCCATGGCCTAACTACAATAATGATTTCTGTAGACGATTGTTTTGTTGTTGCACATTTCGCATTGAAAAATAAAATGAAAAAAAGATTTTATAAGCACATTGGGTTCATTCAAAGGATATGAAATGTCCGTTGATGCATTTCAGTCCAGAACTGATAATTCTATTTATTTTCCTTTGTTTACCTGGAGAAATTTTGTATGAATCATCTAAACATAATATGCAATATAAACATATCCCATCCAGAAATGATCAACTAATATAATAACATTGATCTTTGAGAGTAGCTGGACACAAATCACGTGATGTCTTTAAGTTAACAGTGTGCTCGTCAAAACGTGAAGGTCAATTTCTTCAAAATGTTTGAAAATAATTTTATTATGTTCATTTTAGAAAAGGGAATTATGATTTTCATCTAAAAATAATCTTGAAGAGACAACAATGATAAGGTCTGTTGATATCTGGGCTTGTGAGGAAAGTTGCATGCCGACTATCAGTTGATAATTTCATGCAATCTAAACCATCACAGGTAAACAAAGGAAGATTGGAATTGTAAAGATAAGGCTTGAAAGTAATTTGAGGTTTACAAAGAAATAATATCACGCTTCTTTTAGCACTAAAAATTATCAAGATTTAGCATTTCTTAAATCATCAGCATTTTCTAAACATTCAGTCGCTTCCTAAATTCAGTTTTATTTATGCAATCAGAAGTTGATATGAATTCAGTGTTTTGTTTAGTCAGTATTTTGTAAACCATCAGTAGCTTTATAAATTCAGTTTTATGTAAGCAGTCAGAAGTTGATATGAATTCAGTGTTTTGTTTAGTCAGTATTTTGTAAACCATCAGTAGCTTTATAAATTCAGTTTTATATAAGCAATCAGATTTTGATATGAATTCAATGTTTTGTTTAAATAGTCAGTAATTTGTAAACCATCAGTAGCTTTATAAATTCAGTTTTATTTATGCAATCATAAGTTGATATGAATTCAGTGTTTTGTTTAAATAGTCAGTATTTTGTAAACCATCAATAGCTTTATAAATTCAGTTTTATATAAGCAATCAGAAGTTGATATGAATTCAGTGTTTTGTTTAAATAGTCAGTATTTTGTAAACCATCAGTAGCTTTATAACTTCAGTTTTATGTAAGCAATCAGAAGTTGATATGAATTCAGTGTTTTGTTTAAATAGTCAGTAATTTGTAAACCATCGGTGATTTGTATAAATTTAGTATTTTGAAAAAATTAATAATTTGATTAACATTCAGTATTTTAGTCTGCAATATTTCTTTTGACGTGTCGTGCCGCTGGAAGCAGTCACATGATTCGATTGGTACACCACGTGACACGTACACATGCACAAACTCTGACCTGCCCCCTCCGCGATTACAAGATGAACACAAATTGACAAGAAACATAACGCTGACTCTGGTGGCATTTGTTTGTTTCTTGCAGACATCAGCTCGTATATCCGTAAGGATATTAAACTTTCCAGGCCTTAAGGATTACATTGTCCAGGCCTTAAGGATTACATTGTCCAGGCCTTTAGGGTTAACATTTCTAGGCCTTAATGAAGAAACTTTCCGCGCCTTTAGGATTAACCTGTCCATGCCATAATGATTACACTGACCAGGCCTTAAGGATTAAACTGTCCAGACCTTATGGATTAAACGGTCCAGACTTTAAAGATTAAACTGTCCAGGCCTTAAAGAATAAACTGTCCAGATCTTAAAGATTAAACTGTCTAGGCCTTGTCATCGAACTCATTATTCTAACATATGCACGCCAAACGCTAAGTTACCATTAACATCCGGGTCTTCAGCTAACCAGGCCTTAGTAGTGAGCATTTGTTTATAAACCAAAAGTTAAGATTTCACATTTTCTTTACGATCATCAGTAGTTAGAGCGGGCGCTCGGTCTGTTCACACGGTAGCACGTAGCCAGTGGTTAGAGCGGGCGCTCGGTCTGTTTGCACGGTAGCACGTAGCCAGCGGTAAGAGCGGGATTGATATTACTGTTGTGTTTTCCGTCATTCGCATGCAAAGTTGACCAACGCTATATTACACGGTGGGTGGGCAGGTGGCCTTACATTCTTACTTGCCCCAACGAAAGCTGTTCCCCGCACTTGGGACACACGTTGTTTTTGGGAATGTAAGGTTTGAGCTGATTCCGCTTTTCCTTTGCTGTGCGCTTTCTTTTGGGCACTAAGCGGTGCGCTTATACTCTGATGACTGTGCTCCGACTGTGAGTCTGCCAAGCCAGATTGGACTGTCCATGGCAAGTGTCTCTCACGAATCAAGGTCAATGTCCATGGATTTAAGTGAACTTTTTAGACAGTCCTTGAAGCGATTTTGTTCTGCCCACCAACTGAGCGTTTCCCACTGGAGGGAGAGTTCAACGAACAATGATTACTATTGTTAAGAAAAAAAACAGATTACCAGAAAAAACGAGCATCACAAGGATTACTTTCATAGCAAAGGTTACCAAAAGTAAGAGAGGGCCCAATGAAGTTCACGCATAGCAAATCTGTGCTGGCGTCATTTAAATAATCTAACATTGTTCTAAACAAAAAAGATAATTTGTCTTGTTAAACTAATAAACCAATGATCTCACACAAACCATGCTGCAGACTGCCTCGCCAGTCTTATTTGAACAGATCAACTCATCTACCTGACTATCTATCGCACATATTCTGGTGAAGGTCTGAGATTACTCTCTTATGACCCCGGCTAGTAAATTGGCTAATCAACTCCATCTGTTGAGCTGAGCCATACAACATTGCCCTCACAAAGGATCCTCCAACCGCCCTGGCTTCCCCCGGGAGATCTAGTGTGGGACATTCAGTCAACAGATGTTCTAGGGTCTCTGGGGCCAGGCTGCAATGCCGGCAGGTAGGATCTCTGTTGTTATCCAACCTCCAGAAATATGTGCGCAAGGGGCAGTGCTCGGTGCGCATCTGCGTCACTAGACTCTGCGATCTGCGACCTAACTCCCACCATGGGTCTTGTTTGCTAGGAGTTGGCAAATTCGAATAGACGCCTCTGGCGGTCGTGTTGTCAGCCCATTGCCTGTACCACTTCTGCCTGAAGTGGTCCGCCAGCCAGTTTTTGACTCCCAAGAAAGTCATTGGTACTTCTGGCTGAGGCTGGGCAGCCCCGGTTTTCACCAGAGTGTCAGCTATCTCATTGCCACTGATGTTGACGTGCCCTGGTATCCATTGTATTTCGACCTTGCACCCTAGTTCACCAAGTCTGCATATGTCGTTGTGAATGACGTCGACTAGGCACGTGGTACCCTGTCTTTTCTCCAAGATCTCAAGAGCAGATCTTGAGTCTGAGAAGACAACAATATCAAGCCCCGCATGTTCCGTCCCTTCCAAATTGATATGGACTCTCTCCAGGGCCATGTGCATAGCTATGAGCCTGACTATGTTTTTACCTTGACAATTTGCGGTTCTTATTCAACCTTTAAAATCCATTTTTACTTTAATTTTATTTAAACTAAACCGTCTTGTCCCACGTCTTCTTGAGCTTCTCCAGTAATAAGCTGGTCAAACCTTCATAACCTTACGTTCTCCAGTAATAAGCTTGTCAAACCTTCATAACCTTACGTTCTCCGGTAATAAGCTGGTCAAACCTTCATAACCTTACGTTCTCCGGTAATAAGCTGGTCAAACCTTCATAACCTTACGTTCTCCAGTAATAAGTTGGTCAAACCTTCATAACCTTACGTTCTCCAGTAATAAGCTGGTCAAACCTTCATAACCTTACGTTCTCCAGTAATAAGCTGATCAAACCTTCATAACCTTACGTTCTCCAGTAATAAGCTGGTCAAACCTTCATAACCTTTCTAATGGATACATCTAATCCTTATTTCTAATCGATAATGTGGATAGACGGGTTTATCATTATCCCAGTTGTAAACAAACTTGGTTAACCGCTCTCACTCCAACTAATCCATCTATTTCTTCTAAACTTAACCGGTGTGTTTGCCTTGATTAACCTTGCACTAAAACCGGGGTTCTCAAACTTCCTAGTGCCGCAACCCTGTAATACACTTCCTCATGTTGTGATGACACCTAAACAGAAAACTAGTTTCGTTGCTGCTTCATGAATGTGTGTTTCCCAGTGTTCTTAAGCCAACCGTCTATAAGGTTAGTTTGACTCCAAAAAAGGTCGCGAAACACAGGTTGAGAACTGCTGCTCTACAAAGTCAGTACGTTAGTGAGCCGGTCTTGTCCTACACGATGATTCTGACTGTTTTCTACGCAAAGCTTATATTTGATTCAACGCCGATTGAATACTTCGTTAGTGTCTGTTGTGGCAGATAGTAATGTAATCGTAAAATACTCGGATTTTGAACCATACGAAACGAAATAGTGAGTGACGGTTCTCAACGTATCGCAATCATAGCTAAATTACAGAAGCAACTTTGTTTTTTGTTTTTTTAAATTGTTATTTTTTATCAAACTATTATATTCAATTCAACGATTGAGGGTCATAATCTGTCAGTAGTTGAGCACTTCACACAGCTTTGATCCAAAATCACTAGTTCTCTTTCCGATAAAGTTGAGGTGAATATCACGATCTCAAAAGTAGCGGCAACCGTGGCTAAATTGAATAAGTGGACGCGGGTTAAGCCTAATCTCACCGAAAGCACACTACTAATCGTCAGTCGGCGTCGGGCTTGTGTGCTCATTACGCTTCCTTGGGTTAAGCCTAATCTCACCGAAAGCACACTACTAATCGTCAGTCGGGCTTGTGTGCTCATTACGCTTCCTTATAGCAGTGGAGTTTGGACCACACGCTCCAGTCATAGACAGCTTTCACCAAAGATGTCGGAGGCGCATTCCTCAAATTGAATAGCTGGACAAAGTGACCACCCCCCAGAGGTTTTGTCACGTTTCAAAATGTGGAGCGTGTCTCCGCTTTTAGCCAGTTGCACCTTCACTGTTTAGGTCATTGAAGAAAAAATGGGGGAAGGCCGTATTCCAAAGAATCGATAGGAGAGATGGTCGGGGGCAAGACTTATTAGACAGCCATAAGAAGCATGCTGAAAGCAAACACATAAATCAGAGAATGGGATTTCATTGCTGAGCACAGTTCCAGCTGGTAAAAGTTAAACAGCTGTGTATGAAGGTGTCAACAATGCAAAAAATGCACGAAACAAAACAGTTGCAAAAAAAATTTAAAAAGTGTTTGATTTACCTTACCTATTTTTTCGTGCCCTTAAACTATTATATTTATTTTTTTTAAATTGTAAAAACTTAATCTTCATTTACAATTTAAAAAATCCCTCTAGAGACCATTATTTAAAATAAAAATGTATTGACTCGATTTGATATACTGACATCTTCATTGAAAATGTAACCTAACTTTTGAAAAGGAAAAGTGAAGAAAAGACAGAGAGATGACAGTTAACATGTAGTACGTCAGCAATGGGTGTCTAACAGGACAGTTGTTAGACTGTAACTTTTTTACCGTCTACTAACTTCGTTGGTAAATTCGAACTTATGATGCCGCATATTCCAAATTATGCTGCATAGAAAGCTGAGTTTTTCATCAAACGCATTCCCCATGGACATGTCTTACAAGCCTTTGACATAGCTCCAGCAACAAGGGCAAATATTGCTCTTAAGCGTTACTGAAATAAAAAAAAATAAATAATATTGCTTACCTACCAATGGCCATCATACCTGCTGGTTAACTAACTAAAGTCATCAAATCTGCTGTTTATGTAGCAATTAGGGAGTTCATTCTCACTTACGTTCTACCTAATGCTAACTTGTGGATTTAATCCATGAAAAAAGAAGAATCCGAAACTCTGTCATTTAGCGTGCCCCCACTGAAGTCACAAATCTTAATTAGAACTAACATGTCCCTGGTATGGCTTAATCTTAATGAGAACTAACTTGTCCCTGATATGGCTTAATCTTAATTAGAACTAACTTGTCCCTGGTATGGCTTAATCTTAATGAGAACTAACTTGTCCCTGATATTGCTTAATCTTAATTAGAACTAACTTGTCCCTGGTATGGCTTAATCTTAATAACTAACTTGTCCCTGATATGGCTTAATCTTAATTAGAACTAACTTGTCCCTGGTATGGCTAAGATAATTAATTGAAAGGCTGTTTTTATTTCACTAGTGAAATAATTTAATGTGAATGTCTCGTGTTCAAATTGTTTTCGGTATGTGTTGAAAATGTACAATGTGATCTAAAAGCATTTCCATTTGTTTGGATCAATAAAATAATCTTATCATCTTATTACATCGATTCTTATGGATAATAAAACATGTTCATCAATGCTGCTTTTTATCTATCCAGGTTCATAAATTAAGTCAGTTATCTTATAATTACATCAAGTCTAATGGTAATCTAACGATTATATTATTTCTGCTGGTTATCTAACAATTACATACATTATGTTGGTCATCTTACAGCTAAACCAATTCAGTTTCTTCTCTATCTAGTTCAACAACCGTGTTGGTTATCATACTAATACATGACATCGTTTGGTTATCTTACAGTCAAACACATTATGTTGGTTATCTAACTAATACATCACTTCCATTGGTTATCTAACTATGACATCGATTCTGTTGGTTATCTAACTATAACATCGATTCTGTTAGTTACCTTACAGTTTTCATTAATTAGGCTTGTAAATAATTTCCGCTGGTTATGCCAAGAACTCTTCTCTTTACATTACCAGAGCCATGAATTATGTTGTTCCTATATTGTTGAATAAGTTAACTAAAAAAACAACAACTGGAATCATCTAATTTCACGCCTGCTTGAAACAATCCGAAATTACCATCTGGGGCGAACCTAAAATAATGCGTTCTCTAGTTCATCTTTCCTCGCACAATCCAATCCTCATTGAACATTTTTTTTTATCTAAAATAATTATAATCAAATTTGGTTCGATCAAAGGACATCAAAGCATACGATCATTCCTGTTCTTTGCTGGAGAAATTTTGCATGGACCATCTGTACATATTATGCAATAGAAAATATCCCTCCCAGAAATGATCAGCTAAAATTGATCTTGGAGAGAAGCTGGACACAAATCACATGACATGTCTTTAAGTTGACTTTGTGATCGCCAACAGGAAGCTGTCGTTTGACACTACTCGTAGGCCAGTTCCTTGGAACTGATTTTTATATTCAATTTAGAATGAAAGGAATTATATGACTTAGTCAAATTAATCTTGAAGAGACAAAAATGAGAAGGACTGTTGATGCCTGGTCTTGTGGGGACAGTTGCATGCTGTCTCCCATTTGATACTATCATGCAATCTAAACCATCCCACGTGAACAAAGGAGGAATGGAATTTGTAAAGATAAGGGATTGAAAATAATTTAAGTTTGATAAAGACATCACATCCCGCTTCTGTAGCACTAAAAAGATTTGCCATTTCTTAAATAGTCAGATGTTGTAAATATTCAGTAGTCGTATACATTGTGTATTTTTAAAACAAAAAATATAATAATTTGATTAACATAATTTAATCTTTTAATCTGCAGTAATTCATTATAACGTGTCATTTCACTTGGTACACCACGTGACAAGTAGACATACACTACTTCTGACATTTCCTCTCTTCGGTTACGTTAATAAAATTAATTGTCAAGATATGAGTTGATGACTCAGATGGCTTTAGTTTATGTTTCTTGCTGACATCAGCTGATCTGTCAAATATAATCTGAGTCTGGAGTAGAGACCGAATGAAAGTGATTTTTTGATTTCGGCTGAAGCCGAAAATAGGCCGAAAGTTTAAAGCGACTTTCGGCCGAAACCGAAGCCTAAACCGAAAATGAAATATTTAGATATTTTGAAATTCGTTCCCGCATAAATTATGCATACCTCGAAAATGATGGGAGAAAGTAAACATATTTACATTCTTTTTATAAAAAAATGAGATAATCGTGAATATTAATAAATAAACATCTAATGTAAATCTTGTTGTTAAAGATCGTTTAGTTTGATCTTAAAGATCGCTTAGTTTTGTTCTTTAAATGATATTTAATACCAAACTAAAAGATCTTTGAAAAAACTAAGCGATCTTTATTTGTTCAAAAAAGATCGCTAAGTTTTTTCATAAAGATCGCTTAGTTTGTTATTAAAAGATCGTTTAGTCTGTTTATTAAGGTCGCTTAGTTTGTTCTTAAAGATCTTTGATTTTTTGTCTTAAATATCGCTTAGTTGTTCTTAAAGATCATTCAGTTTGTTCTTAAAGATCATTTAGTTTGTTTTTATAGATATTTTAGTTTGTCATTAAAAATCGTTTAGTTTGTTCTTAAAGATCGCTTATTTTGTTGTTCAAGATCGCTTAGTTTTTTCATAAAGATCGGATCGCTAAGTTTGTTCTTATAGATAATTGATTTTTTTCCTTAAGATCGATTAGTTTGTTCCTAAAGATCTTTTAATTTGTTCCTAAAGAACATTTAGTTTTCTTTTAAAGATCGCTTTGTTTATTCTTATAACTCATTTAGTTTACTATGTAAGATCATTTGTTTTGTTCTTAAAGATCATTTAGTTCATTCTTAAAAATCGATTAGTTTTTTTAATTAAAGATCGTTTAGTTTTTTATTAAAGATCGCTTAGATTGTTCTTAAAGATCGCTTAGTTTGTTTTATAGATCGTCTAGTTTGTTCTTAAATGTCGCTTAGTTTGTTGTTAAATATCGTTTAGTTTTTTCTCAAAGATCGCTTAATTTGTTCTTAAAGATCACTTTATTTGTTTTTAACGATCGTTCAGTTTGTTCTTAAAGATCGCTTAAAATGTTCTTAAAGATCGTTTAGTTTTTTCTTAAATTTCGCTTAGTTAGTTGTTAAATATCGCTTGCGCTGAGTATTAGATGACCGAAAACTTCAGGCACTTTCGGCCGGATGGCCGAAAGTCAAAGTCAATTTCGACTGAAACCGGAAAAAACCCCGAAAGTTAACATTTCCTTTTCGACCGAAACCGAAATTAAGCCGAAATTTAACTTTCAGTTTCGACCGAAACCGAAACTTGGACGAAAGTGATAGAATGGCCATTTTCGGCGACGAAACCGAAGCCGAAATTCGGTCGGTCTCTAGACTGGAGGCAATGCATGTGTCGCAAAACGCTTCTTGTCTGGTTCCAATGGCCTGGCATGTCCATATAATCTCTGTCTGCTGGCAATTGACCGTAGTCTCTCTTGTAATCTATGTCTAGTGGCGATGGACTGTCATGTCAGTTTTACGTCCATGCTCGTGTGCGATGAGATTATGTTCATGGCCCACGTGAATTCATCAAGGTTATTCTTTTTGTATTCTGTCCAAGGTTTCACACCCTTTTACAAACACGTGTCACTACGCTGGCACAATAAAAATCACAGACGCGTTTCCATTGATTTAACCATTACAGATTAATTAGAGTTCTGACAACTTTACGACTGCTGATGTGTTACCGAAAATTGAGTTCATCCCTTGTCTTACCTCTGTCGAGAGACCCATTTTCAAAACAAAATGAGCAATATATTTTTGTTAACTGCTGTTGTACCATTGATCTTTTTTTCAAATGCTGGTTTACAGTATTTTATGTGTTCTTGCACATCGTATCTGTATTATACAGTTTGAAGCACAGTAAACCTGTACTAAATCGACCTTCGTCTTTTGAAAACTTTGGGGTAAATCTTTCATTCCTGTCAGATTTTTTTTTTTTTTAAAGTTGTTTAAAGTAAAATTAAATTTTAAAACTACTTTCTCTTGTCACTTTCTCTTGTCTCTTTCTCTTGTTTCTTTCTCTTATTAGTTTCTCTTGTTACTTTCTCTTGTTACTTTCTCTTGTTTATTCCTCTTGTTACTTTTTATTGTTTCTTTCTCTTGTTACTTTCTCTATTACTTTCTCTTGTTACTTTCTCTTGTTTCTTTCTCTTGTTACTTTCTCTTGTTACTTTCTCTTGTTACTTGCTCTTGTTACTTTCTCTTGTTACTTTCTCTTGTAACTTTCTCTTGTTACTTTCTCTTGTTACTTTCTCTTGTAACTTTCTCTTGTTACTTTCTCTTGTTACTTTCTCTTGTTACTTTCTCTATTACTTTCTCTATTACTTTCTCTTGTTACTTTCTCTTGTTTCTTTCTCTTGTTACTTTCTCTTGTTACTTGCTCTTGTTACTTTCTCTTGTTACTTTCTCTTGTAACTTTCTCTTGTTACTTTCTCTTGTAACTTTCTCTTGTTACTTTCTCTTGTTACTTTCTCTTGTGTCTTTCTCTTGTTTATTTCTCTTATTACTTTTTCTTGTTACTTTCTCTGGTTACTTTTTCTTGTTACCATCTTTTGTAACTTTCTCTTGTTTTTCTCCCTTGTTTCCTTCCTGTTTCTTTCTCTTGTTTCTTGTTTCTTTTCTCTTTTTTTTCTTTATCTTATTTCTTTCTCTTGTTACCCTCTCTTGTTACATTCTCTTTTTACTTTCTTTTATTACTTTCATTTGGAACATTTTCTAAAACGCTTAGTTCACGTTCTGACATACGAAGCCTACACCGCACCTGATAACATGACAAAAACTGCCCCCAATAAAAATGAATGTGATTTTCATTTACAAATGTGTTATCGTTAAAAGAGCAAACATTGTTTAAGTCAATTTGTCAGGATATGTTGGGCAAAACCATAGTATCTTTTTTTCGTTTATCAACGGTGGTACATAAAATTAACAATATAAAGGAATTGATTTCCATGAGTTACATATCTAACCGATTCTATCAATGCATTCCAACCTAACGCATGGCTGGCCCTGCATTCCACCATGAGAATTATCTGGCACTGTTTTCTACTCTGAGACCCATCTGGTACTGCATTTTACTCTGCGACCTATCTGACACTGCATTCTACTGACACCTATCTGGCTCTGCATTTTACTCTGAGACCTATCTGACACTGCATTCTACTGTCACCTATCTGGCTCTGCATTTTACTCTGATACCTATCTGACACTGCATTCTACTTTGAGACCTATATGCACTGCATTCCGGTCTGTGACATATCTGGCACTGTTTTACACTCTGACACATATATGACATTGCATTTTACTCCCAGCCCCATCTGGCACTGCACTCTATTAAGATTATATATTATTGTTTAACTAATCCAAATAAATTTAAAAAATTTTTAAAACCATTGTACACAATCATTTTCAGCCCATAAATAAATACACATTTTAAATAAGACAGCATTTTAAAATTAGAACAATTTAAAGACAAATTGGTGGGAGTTCTCTGGCAGGAGAATTATGAACGCTCATGCGACATCTGCTATAACGGCCGCCTTTACATTTATTGATCAAAACCACAGCCACAATGTTTTGAAATATCGCTACCACAGGCAACACCGCCAATTGGTCTAACATTGTTCCTGCTATGTTCAAAAAGTCGATTTTGGCTGAACTCTCGACTTGGAGATCATATTATTTTTAATGTTAACAGTGTTTAGCTAAGATGATTGCCGCCCCGGGTCTGGTCACTATTTTGTCCCCCCCCCCTGTTCCACTAAAGAAAAAGAAAAGTGTCTCCCCACTGGCGATCGCACCTTGCGCACCCCCTTCACAGAAACGTCCTGTCAGTTTTCGGAGGGAGGGGTGGGGGGGGGGACAAAAAATTGACCGGCTTGGGGGTTGTTTATTACTGGAGGGATCATTGTACACAGCAATTTAAATAAAACCTGTTACGGGGGAAGGGTAGGGGCGAATGCCCCAAAGCCCTAAACAAATGACGTCCATGCCCTTAAAAGCCATTTTTAGCTCCTTGACTTTAGATTTCTCAAAACAACTTAAAATGATTGACTGATATAAATTTTTTTTAAACAGTTTGAAATTTCAAAAAAAAAAATGTGTTATTTGCTTTCTAAAAATCATGTAACAAAATATGTTGTTATTTATTAAAAAAGAAACCGTTGTTTTAATTTTAAATATAAATTTGTGTTCTAAACATGCTCTCAAGCTCGTTAGTACCACACTATGGCTGCCTTTGAAAAAAAATATATTTCTTTAGTTTAAAGTAAAAAAAAAAGCAAAAAGCAAATCCACCGACAGCTATACATCTTGTTACAAACCTCTTCTTAGTTAATAGGTTCGTTGGCTTCGTTGTCTAGGGGTTTATTATATACACTTCACAACTATACATTCTTGTATAAAATATCTTTATTCATCCAACTAAGTCCTCAACTGCCATTACCGTACTCAAAGAACAACACTCTACCACCATCTACCATACTAATACGTCACATCCCTTTTCACACAATACGTCACAAGATACTAACAATAACAGATAAAACAACACACATAATCTCAAACCAACACGCAATCACACTATACACTCAAGTCCCTAACATTCCTCCACCGCTTCCTTTGACATTAATTTGAAAAATTCATGTCACCCACAAATATATATATAACAATATATAATATTTAATTCGATACTCCATAAAACAGGATAATGCTATTTAATGACAATATATATAGAGCTTGGAACATTCATCAGTCCAGCTACCACTCTCTCCTATCACTACTAACAACCAACTAACTCTTGACTGACTCGGACTAACTCTGACTGTCTCTCATTGACCCTGTCTCTCACTGACTCTGACTTTCACGGAAAAAAAAATTGTCAACATCGATAATCTTATGGACAGCCATTAATTGTCCAGCCAGTTACTACACTCAGAGGGTGGTATATCCCGTTTGTCTGTCGCTTTCCAAAAAGCGTGCAAATTTCTCCCCCAGCTCACAACATTGTCTACAAACTCTACTTGTCTCCCCTGGCTTAACAAGTGAGCCCCTACAAGCAATTTGAATAATACTTTACAAGGCAAATAGTTACACAAAAATTCAATATACATTGTCCTAAGCAAATGTTCACATAACCCAGTGAAACAAAATGTACAGTCCTCACCTCCCAACTCATGGCAACACCTCTCAACAAAACCAAAACCCTCAAGACATTCAAAGCGCTCCCGGCTCTCATGACATAATACAGCAATTTTATAAAACACATAAAAAACACAATCAAAACATCCCCCACCTAAACCCACATGACATAATTTATTATGTAAAACATCATTTCTATCCATTGGTCCCACATCAGGACAAAAGGTCACGTCCTCAACGGACTCAAAGTGACAACGGTCAACAACAAGACTGTTTGAGTCTAAACCAGACCCACTACTACACTGGCTCTCACACCTCAAGCAACCAGTGACACCACTAACTTCAGCGTGTGGACTTCGACCCTCGTAGCTCCATCTGAGGTCATTACCAATGACTTCAACTTTGTTCACCTTATGTCCCCCTCTCGGGACTGCCCTTGACAAGTTCACGACCTCCACGTCGTGCTCACCGTAACTTGTCCAGGTTCTGACACATTCAAAACATTCAAACTCACAACACACACTTTTGTCGCTCACAAAACCAACAACTGCCTCTTTCACCAAAACAACATCCCTTTCCAGCAAAAAATCAAAAACTCCCAGTTGTATAATAACCGACTCTTGTACATTATCATACGCACAAGCTGAATCAAAATAAAAAATCCCACTTTCATCATCAAGTGCTACGTCAGAATCATCCTGTTCATCAGGACAGCCAATATCATCAAAGTTTGGAACATCACTAACACTATTACTAACGTGTGGACCATCCATACCAAAATCACCACGTGAAGTTATATCCCTGTGAACACCCGTACCAAAAAACTCTATTTCCCCTTGTACCTCTCTTTCGTGTGCTTCAACTATGTTGACCTCCTCCCTCGAAACTAAACAAAACTCCTCGCCCCTACACTCAGTTATGCTTGCCCTCATTTCATCGGGATAGTTGATCTCCTCCAGAAAATCTGACATTTTCTCAGTGACCTCTTTTTCCTCTGCTAACAAAATAATACATTCCTTATCATTTTCCCAAGTTTCTAATTTATCCAACGGATCAATCCCCCTCTTATCTGCCCCTGTGTCTTCAAAATACTCTTCAACTATTCCTAACTGAAAAAATTCCCATTCATCATTTCTTCTATTGTCCCCCTTCTCAGTTTTATTTTTATTATCTGCCAGCTCTACCCACGACTTGCTCTCTCTGCACCATCTCAGCTCATTCCCTCTACTATTGACCTCATCTATTTTTTCCCAACTATTCTTCTTATAATTCCACCTCAAAGAATCCCTGTTATTTTCCCCTTCTATCATGTAAACCCTATCGTCTCTTTCCCCTTTTGACCAGTCCTTTCTATCGTATGGATTTAAACAATTTATACTAACTACCCCGTCTAATCTATTATCTTCAACAAAGTCAGTACTAATCAGTTTTATTTCCTTTTCCTTGCCTAACAAAATAACTTTACGGTCCTCAACTTTTACTAACGACTCCCTAGTTTCCTTAACGTTATTTCTAACTATCCTAGTCACAGGTCTCTCAGCCCTTCCTTCTTCTCTACACCATGCCTCAAACTCAGCCTCTTGCTTCTTTATTAGGTTCCTTTTCCACTCTCGTTTTCCCCGTGCTATTTTCTCTTCTAGCTCTGCTAGTTCTTCGGCTCATTGTCTATCGCGTTCTTCACTCTCTCGTTCCCATTCGCGTTCCCGTTCTTCCCTCTCTAGCTCACGCCTCCGATCTTCCCTCTCTTCGCTTATCCTTTTCTCTACCCACCGAGTAATGGCTTCCCCCCCTTATAACCTATTATCTCCGCCTCCTCCCTAAATTCTAAAATTAGCTCATCTAAATCCATGTCAGATAATCACTAATGTATCCTATAGTAGTAACAAAATCATAACATGTCAAATAATCACTAAAGTACCCTATAGCAGTAACAATATAAAAAAAAATACATCAACCCTATGCAACAACAAATCTAAATTAAACTAATCACCCGGTCTTGTCCTTGATCTTGGGTCCCAAATGTAGCTGACTTGCGTAGGCGTACAACCGCAGTAGGGTACATTCACTCGGGTACAGCACTAGTGTCACAGTGTTACAGCAGTGTCGGCAACAAGCAGGGTAAGGCGACCAACAGGGTATGGTAGCCAGCAGGATAAGGCAACCACACTGGATACAGCAGCCACAGGATACGGCAACCACACTGGATACAGCAGCCACAGGATACGGCAACCACACTGGATACAGCAGCCACAGGATACGGCAACGCCACAGGATACGGAAACCACACAGGATACGGCAACACGGGGTACGGCAACCAGCAGGGTCAGCAACAAGCAGGTCAAGGTGACCAACAGGGCAAGGCAGCCAGCAAGATAGGGTAACCAGCAGGATACGGCAACCACACAGCAGCATACCATGGTCGCTGGATACAGGCCCAGTGGGATACAGGCCAGGCAGGATACAGACCAGGCAGCGGCCTAAAGTCAAACCAGGATGCAGTAGAGCAGCATGTAGTAATCGCAGGATGCAGGTTTAGCAGGATTCAAACCCAGCGGGACATAGGACCAGCAGCACACATATACATCAGTATGCAGTCACAATTGGCGCCCAATCACGGACAAGCCTCCCAAATGTTACAAACCTCTTCTTAGTTAATAGGTTTGTTGGCTTCGTTATCTAGGGGTTTATTATAAACACTTCACAACTATAAATTCTTGTATAAAATATCTTTATTCATCCAACTAAGTCCTCAACTGCCATTACCGTACTCAAAAGAACAACACTCTACCACCATCTACCATACTAATACGTCATATCCCTTTTCACACAATACGTCACAAGATACTAAAAATAACAGATAAAACAACACACATAATCTCAAACCAACATGCAATCACACCATGCATTCAAGTCCCTAACACATCTCAGGATGAGTCTTGTTCTCCGATTGATTACCGATCTCAGTTTACCCCAATTACACCGACAGCTTCACATCTCAGGATGAGTCTTGTTCTCCGATTGATTACCCGATCTCAGTTTACCCCAATTACACTGACAGCTGTTTGAAGATATCTTTAAAAAATATTGTTCGCTTGAATTAATCCTGATTGTAGCTATGTGAATTAATATTTAGAGACCATTTTTGATTTGTGTTGTCTGATGAATAATTGTGCAGTAATTGAAAGGACGAGATCAGGCATAATTGAAAAAGGCGGACGTACTGTTTGCATGTCATTAAACAATATTAAATACGTGAACAAAAAAAATTACATCTTGTTCTGTTGATGGTGGAATTATCGTCCCAAGGATTATTTGTTATGAGCATAAAGTGTTTAGTATAAAGTGGACTTGACAATTAATTTGAAGTAGAATTGGCATTGGCAGATAAACATTGTATCAATTTTCTGGGTAATCTGACAAACGCATTCAATAGTTTTGGCGCTCTAACCAATCCATTTACTTTCTGGCTGACGTAAATCATGATTCCAAAAGTTTGTTTTACTTAACTGCTACATTGAATTTTCAGAGTTCTGAACGTAGAAGTATGGCATGTACGTAGAAGTATGGCATGTACGTAGAAGTATGGCATGTACGTAGAAGTATGGCATGTACGTAGAAGTATGGCATGTACGTAGAAGTATGGCATGTACGTAGAAGTATGGAATATTGTCAACTTGGTGTCACTTCTCCTTATCTGAGGTTACCTCACAGAGGAAACATTATTGTAATTACTCTAAATTTGATATGTGACCGTGTATTGATATGTTTTTTCTTCAAATCTACTATTTTTCCAATTCGTTGAACTGGCTGGTTCATCTAAAGGCTACATGTATGGGATGGCTTAAATCAGAGGCGTAGCTAGCGTTTTTATCGTCCGGGGACAAGATTCATGTGTAAGAGTATGAGCCTCCCTTTCTTTTTTTCAACTCTTAAACCAAATATTTTCATCAATAAAACAATATCAAGTCCCATCTTGGTGCCCCTTCCAGTCTGGTAGCCAGGGGCATTTGTCCCCTGCCCCTCTTAGCTACGCCTCTGGTTTAAATAACCTAAGCAATTCATTCTCTTAGTAATGGAACAAGACTTTAATGTCTCTTGCTTGACGGTTTTCGTCCATGAGAAAAAAATAGATAACCTTACACAACAGATAATATAAAAGTAAATGTACGAAACATGTAGCGTGGCCCACCCCCATGATGTTCATTTAGTATAAGTAATTCGTTTTAAGAGATTAAACCTCGTCAAATGCCTGAGAATTTCGGCCGCTAATTTTGGTTGTAGCTCATCGAATACTTTTGTTAGGTTATTTTGGTTAACTAACTCGTCCGTGAAATGCTTTGTAAGCTTTAACGATAGCGTTTACAATGAACAATTATCTGCTCTGATTTTCCATTGACTACAGAAGGGTTTAAATTAGTTTTCTCTCAGCTAAAGATGGAAAAAAAAACCACATACCTTTGTGTCATGAATATATTCATTTAATCGAAGTTTACAAAAAAAAAAAAAAAAAAAAATTAATGTTGATTGAAAATAATTTTAGCATTGCGCATACTTCTTATCAAATATTTTCCATTGACTAAAAAAGGGTTTAAATTATTTTTCTTTAAGTAAAAGATGGAAAAAAAAACCACATACCTTTGTGTCATGAAAATATTCATTTAATCGAAGTTTAAAAAAAAAAAAAAAAAAAAAAATTAATGTTGATTGAAAATAATTTTAGCATTGCGCATACTTCTTATCAAAATATAACGATTGTATTGTAACTATGTGTATTGTTATTGTATTGTTACCGGGCGTTTTATTTTGTTAGTGATTGAAACAAAACGTATTTACACCACAAGAGTTTGGTCTTTGTCATGTTCGATATGTTGTTATTGAATTAATTTTAATTTTTTTTAAATTTTTTATTTTGCACAATTATTTTTCCTTTCATTCGTGCCCGTGGTGTTTAAAGACCTTAAAAAAACGAGCCGAAGTTAAAAGAAAAGGATACTGCATGTTCTCGTAGTGGTCCAACTATTTGGGATGTACGTCTCATTTCTTTAGTTATTCATGTTAACCTACTTTCGGGTAATTAGTACGCAGTTTCAAGGCAGAGAATTGTGGAGACTCAGATTGTTAACTCAATTTCAGAGATTTGTTTTTCCTTGTTATAAACCCAGAAGAATTAAAGCTGGCTGCAGTCAAAGCAACGAAAAGGAAAAACCAAGAGATTTGTTAAGATCATTTTCAGGTTTGTCTTGTTTAAAAGAAATAGATATTATGTTACATCTAAGATCTTTTTTTTAACCCGTGTTGCTGGATGTGTCCATAGACACCAAGAAGCCAGATGTGTCTCGCAGGTGCGGATAATGCGGGGTTGACAGAAGTAGAAACGTGTGAGGAGATTGTACATAAATGAACGTACTTTCCATGAGTTTTTCCTTATAGCAGAAACTAATTGTTACAATGGTTGCAATCCAACCAAAGAATGGCGAACAACGCCGTCATTGGGTCTCTTCTCAAGGACCGACTTTGTGTTTTCTTCTTTCCAAAGTTTTAATCTAGAAATGTAGAATGAAATCCGACACTGCTCCAGTTATAAAATAATTTACTATTTTTGTATATTTATGTAGAAATATTTGAATTTGGTTTGTCCTTTTATAATTGATATTGCACTTCCAACGTCTTAAAAAATAAATGATTATGCTGACCTCTATGCTCCGGGTGTCTCTAGACACTAAGAAGACTTATTTGTCATATGCTTGCGATGTCTCTAGTCCACATGTGTCAAACCAAAGGCCAGCAATGTTATAAGGCCAATGAGTTATCTACTGGTGTACAAATATATCCAAGTCAACGCTATGGTGTTTTCAATGCACTCTTTGTTGAAAAACTTGGCTTATTTTGCGCCGAGTTCGTACCGCTCTTGAGTGACTTTGAAGTACAGCAATGTAATTTCAAGCTGTATTGTCACCCACTTTTCATAGACGTGAAAACTGCGTCTGTAAATTTGTAGATGGAGCTAATAGAGCTGCTTTGTAATAGGACAGTAAAGGAAAAATACTACACAGTTTTTGCCTGCACAGTTCACTTGTTTCAAGAGATGCCCCAGCTTCGTTTTTACATGCAGATCAAACCTTGAGCATATTGGGTAGCACATATGAGCTGTCATGAAGATTAACAAAACATCACACAGTAGTCGTCTCACTGATGAACACGTGCAGTCCATCATGACAATCTCAATAACACAGAACGCTACTCTCAACATAAATGATCTTACTTGTTTTTTGTAGGCCAGAAAATGTGCCAGACATCCAGATCTGACATGGGTATTCCAAGGATTTCTACTCATTTCTACCTTTCTACCTTTTCATTATATAATTTTTTTAAGTGTATAAAATTTCTACTTATTGATTGTTTATCCTGTTCGGCCCGCAACACTTCACGTGATTTATTTTTTTTTCCGGCCGAATGATTGATTTTGACTCCCTGATCTAGACCCTAGAAGACTGATTTCTCATATGCTCCCTAATGTCTCTGAAGACCAAGAAGTCTGACCGGTCATTCAAGGTGAGGCTTAGAACAGAGTAGCTGGCATGTCTCATTTTATTATCTGCACAAGTTAACTTACTTTCCATTAGCTTTTTTCATCTTTCAATAGATGCACACGATTTTATGGCTTGCAGTCAAATCTACTCTGTTAATTGAAACTCTTGACAACACTTGACAGTTCGTTCCCTTGGTTCTTGACATTCGATTCTGAAATGTACAGACCAACGGGCGATAGTTAGTCTACAAATTAATAGGCGCCATTTTATTTATTGCGATCTATAGACACAAAGAGAGTGAATCGGTTGTAGAAAGTAATAGTACTTCAGTTTTTCCAAATGTTACATTTGTGAGGGCTTAAACCATTGTTCGAAATACATTTTGTCATAATTTCAACCCGCCCATAGCTGGGTTCTTGACTGGGTCCATTCTGTTTATTTAACAAAACTCTTGCACCTCATCTCCGCATCTGACCGTTTCTTATTCAATTTATCCCTTTTTGAGATTAAAAAATGCAATGCTTGAGATACATCAGCCGTGTTGGAGCTACATCAGTCATGTTTCAGCTGCATCAGTCATGTTTCAGCTGCATCAGTCATGTTTCAGCTGCATCAGTCATGTTTCAGCTGCATCAGTCATGTTTGAGCTGCATCAGTCATGTTTCAGCTACATCAGCCATGTTTGAGCTGCATCAGCCATGTTTGAGCTGCATCAGCCATGTTGGAGCTACATCAGCCATGTTTAAGCTAGAACAGCCATGTTTGAGCTACATTAGCCATGTTTTAGCTATATCATAAATACCACCTTACGGGAGCGCCTGCAGTGAAATACATATCTTTCGAATTTTTCAACACATTTGAAAGTAGTTAAAATTTTTATCTCTATATTTAAGGAAATAAATTCCATCTCGTTAGTTTAAAAAAAAACAAAAAAAAAAAAGTTCTTCATGTAATAAATTTATTCATTAATCAAAGTAAAAAAATAATGTGATTTAAAATATGTTTAGCATGGCACATGCACCAAAGTTAACTAGTTATCAAATTAATTTCAGGATTCATTATATTCAGTGCGATCTCTAAACACTAAAAGAATTGATGGGCTTTAGAAAATAACAGTGTTTCAATGGTATCTAAATGTGCATCCTTGTGGGCTTAAGGCTTTGGTTCTAAATTCTTTCATTAAATAATTTCATCCTCTCACCTTGTGTCCTCCTGAAACGGTTCGCTAAGGAAGGTAGCCATGTGAAAAGTCAGTATAAGAAATTACTCTGCTATAGTCTGACGGGAATAAGTAGTCGCATTTTTAAATTTTAAGTATTTGTCATCTCAATTTTATATAAGACAAATTGAAACTTGACGTTCTTACCGACATTTCAATTATGTAAATTCTCATTTATCTGTTCTATCAAATTGTCTGTTTTATATAATTTATCTATGCATTGATATCAAAGCATTCATTTTTCTTGTTTTTTTATATCTGTTACTGGCCTTATTGTTTGTGTTGTCTTTAAACTCCATGTAGATTGAAAATGAGAATATTGCATGGTTCCTAGAAGTAGAAACGAATAGCGTCCATGTCTCAGTTCTTTCCCTACATAAGTTAACTTGCTTTATGTAAACTTGTGCGCAGTTCTCATATAAAATGTGTTATGGTAATTAATGCTGTTTTCGTCAGTTGTTTATGGTAATGAATGCACACCATGTAATCTCTAATTGTATATCACTTGTCAAAACAGAAATGTTTGGCTAAGATGTTTGCTAGGTTTGACAGTTCGTAACCATCATTCCTTGCTGTCAATCTTGAAATGTACATACTAATGAGACACAAGCCAGTTAATAATAAAAACCTAGTACGCTTGTTGTCTCAAGTCATTATGTACAAATTTTTTTTTTAATAACCATGCATTTCGTCACCGGCTCTGACGGCTCCTTACAAAAGGTAGTTATGTTTGAATGTCATCATAAGTGCTGCCTTACGATAGACCCTGTATTGAAATAATATCTGTTGTATTTTTCCACTTTGATATAAACTAGTTGAAACATTTTTCGTTTCATCTAGAATTAAAAAGTCCAAGTCATTTAAAAAAAACAAAAAAAAAACAAAAAAAAACCACCATTGTGTAATAAATTTTTTCTTTAAATCAAAGTAAAAAAAAAAAATAATGTTGACTATAAATATTTTCAATGTGTATTATAAGTAATCGTTTTGTAACCGCGTGGATATTTATGTTGAGCGATTGAACCGAAACCTATTCAACATCGTACGAGTTTTGTCTTTGTGACGATCAATATCTGGAATTAATGATTTTTTTTTTTTTTTGGGGGGGGGGG
>CAXITT010000131.1:118418-129193 GCA_964033795.1 Lymnaea stagnalis | reverse complement strand
GGGGGTGGGGGGGTGGGGGTGGGGGGGTGGGACAAGGCTAAAACTTGACCGGCTTGTGAGTTGTTTATTACTGGAGGGGTCATAGTACATAGCAATTTAAATAAAACCCGATTCGGTGGAAGGGTCGGGGCGAATGCCCCAAAGCCCTAACCAATTGACGTGCCTGCCCCTCCTACGCCCCTAAAAGTCTTTTTTTTAGTGCCGTGACCTTAGATGTGTCAAAACAACATAAAATAATTGGCTAAAGTTACTTTTTAAAAAAAAAAATTGTAATTTAAAAGAATCACGTGTTATTTTCATTTAAAAAAGCATGTACAAATATTTTGTTATTTATTATAAAAGAAACTGTTGTTTGAATTTTAAAAAATTAATTTGTTTTTTTTAAAACATGCTTTCAAGCTCGGTTAGTACCACAATATGGCTGCCTCTGAACAAAATACTGTTTCGTGACTTAAAAAGAAACCGCAAAACAGAAGAAATAAACCGAGCTCTGCACATCTCAAGGGTGAGCCTTGTCCTCCGATTCATTACCCGAGCTCAGTTTACCTCAATTACAGTGACAGCTGTTTGCGGATATATATATTTTTTTTAAATTGCTAAAATTTATTGTGCTTGTAACTTTGTGATTTAATAGTTGGAGGTCGTTTGTGATTTGTGTTGTCTGACGAATAATTGTGCAGTAATTTAGAAGACTAGAGCAGACAAAAGGTGGACGTACATTTTACATTTAACTAAGCAATATCAAATAAGTGGGAAAAAAAAATAAAAATATATATTTATATATATTATTTACTATGTGAATAAAGTGTTCAGTTGAACGTGGAATTGACAATTTATTTTCAGTGGAATAGGCAGTGGCAATTGAAATGTGTATACATTTTCTGGGGAATCTGACCAATGTATTAAGTTGTTTTGGCAATCTAACCAATCCATTAAACTTTCTTGCTATCGTAAATCATGATTCCAAATGTTTGTTTCACTTGATTACTTCATTCAATTTTCAGAGTTATTAAACTATGTACGTTAAGTATGTAATATTGTCAATTTGGTGTCACTTTTCCGTATTGGCCGTTTCCTCTTCCTCACAGAGGAAATATTATTGTAATTACAGTAAATTTGATGTAGTAGAATGTGACCGTGTATAGATATTTTTCTCCTTCAAATCTATCTATTCAATGCGTTGAACTGGCTGGTTCACCTAATGGCTGCATGCATGTGATGGCTTAAATCAGAGGCGTAGCTAGTGATTGACACCTTGGGAAAAGATTCATCTCAAAGAGCCTCCTTTACTTTTTTCAACTCTCAAACCAATTATTTTCATCAATAAAAATATATTAAGTTCCATTTTGGCGTCCCTAACTAGTCTGGCGCCCAGGGACATCTGTCCCCCGTGTCCCCCCTCCCCCCACTTAGCTACGCCTCAGTTTTAAATAACCAAAGCAATTCATTTTCTTGGTAATGAAACAAGACATTGTTTTTTGCTTGACTTTTTTCTGCCCTAAGAAAAAATAACCTTACACAGCAGATATATAAAAGTTACTTTTAGAAACTTATAGCGTGGCCCAACCCCATGCTGTTAATTTCATATAAGTAAATCTTTTACAGTAGTAAAACCTCGTGTATGAGTCATATGCGTGTATGAGTCATATGCGTGGGAGTTCCGGCCGCAAATTTGGTTGTGGCTCATCGAATACATTTGTTAAGTTATTGAGGTTAACTAACTCTTCCCCGAAATGCTTTGTGAGCTTAAAATCCATTTTATTGTACGTTAGCCTCAGCATCAGCTAACAACTTAAACTAATTCAAGTAATTACTCTCTGATATCCTTTGACAAATAAATCAGTTTTTCTATTTATATACTGTAGTCCTAATTGACTTTCAATGTAAGTCCTGCATTACAAATCGTTTGCAGTGAAAAATTATCTTTTCTGATTTTCCATTCACTAAACAATTGTTTAAATGAGTTTTCTCTCAGCTAGAGATGAAAAGTCCACATGGTGCATTTAAAAAAAATAAATTATCTTTTCTAATAATTGTATTCATTAAATGTAAGTTTTTAAGAAAATAAATTAACGTTGATTGAATTTTTTTTTTTAGCATTGCGCACCCCACTGACCAGAATATAACAATTGTATTGTAACTATGCTTATTATAATTGTATTGTAAACGTGTGTTTTATAATGTGAGTGATTGGGAAAAAAAACGTATTGACACCCCACGAGTTTTTTCTTTGTCATGTTCGATATTTTGTTATTGATTTTTTTTATATTTTTTTTTATTTTGCACATTTACTTTTCGAAACCAAAGAATGTTGACCAACGTCTTCAGTGAGGCATTTTTTCAGGGCTCGACATTTTTGTTTTCTTCTTTCCAAAGTTTTGACCTAGAAATGTAGAGCAATATCAGACACTGCTCCATTTATAAAATAAGTTCATATGTTTTTATATCTATGTACAAATATTTGGATTTGGTTTGTCCCTTTAAAATAGATATTACACTTCCAACGTCTTAAAAAAAATCTAATAATGCTGACCCTTATGCTCGGGACGTCTCTAAGTCTCTAAGACATTACGAAGACTTCTTTGTCATTTGCTCGCGATGTTTCTAGACCACGTGTGTCAAACCCAAGATCCGCGCTCCTTATCTGGCCCGCCATACAATTATATCAGGCCCGCCATACAATTATATCAGGCCCGAGAGTTCTTGACTGGCGTACAATTATATCCAAGTCAACGCTATGGTTTTTCCCAATGCACACTACTCTAAAAAAACTTGACTTAGTTTTCATCGAGTGCGCACGGCGCTTTAGTGACTTTGAAGTACAGCAACGTATTTTCAAGATGATTCGTAACCCATTTGTCATAGACGTGGAAACTGCACCTGTAATTTTGCAGATGAAGCTAATAGAGCTTCATGGTAATTGGACACTTCAGGCAAAGTACGACACAGTTGAGCCTTCACAGTTCACTCGTTTCTTTCCTTAAGAGATGCCCAAGCTTCGTCTACATGCGGCTCGACCCTTGAGCATGTTGGATAGCACTTACCTGTGTGAGCAGCTGTTTTCTGTGACGGAGATTTTTAAAAAAACAACATCTCACAGAAGTTGTCGCACTGATGTACGCTTTCAGTCCATCATGAGAATCTCAATGACACAGAACGATACTCCCAACATAAACGAACTTACTTATTTATATAGCCGAAAAATGTGCCAAACATCCAGCTCTGACAAATGGGCATAAGAACTAAAATGGGTTTGCATTGATTTCTAATTAACAAACTTTTTTTTCTGTATTCATTTATATAAATGTGTTGTTTTTAAAAAAAATAATTTTCCACTTATTGAATTTGTATCCTCTTCGGCCCGCAATGTTACACGTGAGTTGAGCTTTGCCCCGCCGAGCGATTGAGTTTGATACACCTGCTCTAGACATTAGAAGACCAATTTGTCATATGCTTCTTATGTCTCTAAACTCTAAACACCAAGTAGTCTGACTGGTCATTCAAGGTGAGGCTTAGAACAGAGTGGCTGTTTATGTCTCATTTTATGATCTACACTTGTTAACTTACTTTCCATTATTTTTTTTTTCTTATAATAGATACACACGATTGTAAGGGATGCAGTCAAACAAATTGTGTTAAATTATACTCTTGAAAACACTTGGCAGTTCGTTCCTTTGATTCCTGACATTCGATTCAGAAATGTACAGACCAATGACAGAATAACTAGTTTACAAATTAATTTAAGGCGACATTTAATTATTGCGATCTACCAGACACATAGAGAGTGAATGGGTTTGTAGAGAGGAATAGTACTTTCATTTTTCTTAATGTTGCATCTGTGAGGACTTAAGCCTTTGTTCAAAATACGTTTTGTCATAATGTTAACCGCGCCTAGACTTGGGTTCTTGACAAAATTTTTGAACCTCATCTCCCACACTTGACTGTGCCTTATACATTACATTTTTTTTCTCCTTATAATAGATACACACGATTGTATTGTTTGCAGGAAAACCAACTATGTTAATTTAAACTCATGACAACACGTTACAGTTCGTTCCCTTGATTCCTAGCAGTCGATTCTGAAATGTACAGACCAGTGACAAAATAACTAGTTCAAAAATTAATTTCAGGCGCCATCATATTCATTGCGATCTATAGCCACAAAGGGAGGTAATCGGTATTAGAAGGTAACAGTATTTCAATGTTTCCATAATGGTACATCCTTATGGGCTTAAGCCTTTGTTCGAAAAACGTTCTGTAATAATTTTACCACATCACCGAGTTGGGGTCTTGACTCGTTCCATTCTGTATATAAAACACAATTATTGCACCTATTCTTCCCCCCTGACAGTTTCTTACACAATGTAGCCATGTTTGAGCTACATCATAAGTACCACCTTACCTGAGCGCTTGCAGTAAAATCATATCTTTCGTATTTTTAAACATAAATTATTTGAAACTAGTTTAAATATATTCCCATCAATATAGAGTTAAAGATTCCATCTCGTTGGTTTAAAAAAAAAATCCTTCATGTAATAAATTTATTCATTATATCAAGTCAAAAATAAATTAATTTATCTATGCATTGATATCAGAGCATTCCCGTTTCTTGGTTTTTTATATCTAATTTAACAGGCCTTATTGTTTTTGTAGTCCTTAAACTCCATGTAGATACTAATGAGAATATTGCATGGTTTCTAGAAGTAGAAACAAATAGCGTTCATGTCTCAGTTCTTTCACTACATAAGTTAACTTAGTTCATTTGTGCGCAGTACTCATACAAAATGTGTTCTTACGATTAATGCTGTTTTCGTCAGTTGTTTATGGCAAAGAATGCACACATTATAATGTCTTTTTTTATTTCTTACGTCAAAACATTGTTTGGCTAAGAATTTTTCTAGGTTTGACAGTTCGTACCCTTCATTCCTTGCTCTCGATCCTGAAATGTTCAGGCTAATGAGACAAAATCCTGTTTAAAAAGTAGAAACGAGTTTCGTTTTTGTCTTAGTTTTTCCGGTACACAATTCTTAAAAAAATCGTTCCTCTCGTCTCCGCCTCTGACGGTTCCTCGCATGATGTAGCCATGTTAATTTGCACTACACGGCCTGCATTACGTCAGCGCCTGCAGTGAAATCCTTTCTCTCGTCTTATTCCACTCATTTCAGACTAGTTTAAATCAATTTGCTTTCATCTTAAGATGTAAAGTCGACCTGGGTGTTTTTTAATTTTTTTTTAAATAAGTCTTTTTATAAAACTTTTACTCATAATTAAAAGTAAAAAAAAAAAAAAGAAATTTAATGTTCATTAAAAAGTATGCTTATCATGGCGCATGCCAACTCCCAGAATTAAACATTTATGTTGTAAGTATGTGTATTATAATGGTGTGGTCACCATGGGTGTTATTTTGTTTTGTGATTAAACCGAAACCTATTACAGACTACGAGTTTTTTCAAGCGATAAATTGTTTTTGAATTAATTTTTAATGATTATTATTTTATTTTTTTTGCACAATCAATGTTCATTCGATTCAAGCCCGTGGTGCCTATTGACTTTAAAATGACAAGTCGATGTTTGAAGTTATGTTTGGAATGTATGTCTCGTGATACATTAACGTAATTTTGGGTTATGTGTATGCAGTTCTCAGGGAACTGTGCAGATTCATAGTGTTATATATATCATTGCACATCAAACATTTCATGAAAAATCTAGCTGTTTCGGTCTTTGTGCTCATCGTGTCTATTGACACTAAGAAGATAGATTTGTCTTTGGGTTTGCGGATATTACGTGGTTCATGGGCGTAGAAACGTGTGAGGTTTATCTACATAGATTAAAGTATTTTACGGGAGTTTTTTTTGGTTCCATTATATCCATTGATGAATAAAATAGTTGCAATCCAAACAGAAGAATTCAGAGCAACAAAGGTTTTGAGCTTTATTTGCAAGGCTGGACATTTCCTTTTATTCTTTCCAAATTTTTAATCTAGAAATGTCTAGTGAAACACGACAATTCCTCCTTTATAAAAAGAAACGTAAGCTGGTTTTCTTTGGGAACACATTATAATATTGTGTTGTAATTATTGTCTTACTATTATGGACAGTTATTTCTCAACATATTGTTTAGAGGCTCCCTTTATCACACACACGTTTTTCGTCTCCATAATGAAAAAAAAAATGTCAAGTCCTCATTTTACGCACAAGACTTTTTTTGACGTACAGCATAAATAAGATACTATTGTTTAATGCTGGCACCTTTAATATATAACAATAGTTTCACTAAGTTTAATAGCAAATATCTTACAGAATAAATTATGGAATTAGCTGCTTATCTCGTTTTGCAAGATAAAGTCTTTAGCGCAGCTAACCTCTCGACATTGCTTTAAGGATGTGAAAGATGGACAATCTATCAGCGTCACGCCAAGAACCTAAACCACTTTCACACAAACTGCCTGAAGAAACTCCTCGGCATCAGGTGGCAAGACAAAGTGCCTGACACAGAGGTCCTCGCTAGAGCGAACGTAACTAGCATATTCATCACCCTGATGCAGTCTCAACTTCTTTGGATGGGACACATGGCCGGTGTGGAAGAAAACGTGTTCTCTAAAGAGAGATTTTTCGTTAAACTCAAACTAGGCAAGCGCTCTGAATGAGGACAAAGGATGCTTTACAAGGACACACTGAAAGCGGCACTAAAGGCCTTGTGCATCAACCCAATTGAATGTGTGCAGACAGCACAGGACAGAGCCAGGTGGAGACCAGCCTTGTCAAGAAGGGGGCTCAAGCTCATGAAGGCAGTAGGAGAGCCACAGCTGTGACACGCTAGTCCGAAAAGGCAACATTAGATCATCAATTACATGCGATATCCTCGCATGTCCTTTAAAATCTTTCTCTAGTAGCGTTGAACTGTATTGTCCCGTATAGTATATTCCTGGCGATGGCCTGGCAAGTCAGTTTAACATCCATGCTTGTGTTTGATGGCAAGTCAGTTGTACATCCATGCTTGTGGTTGATGGGATTAACTTAATGGCCCACATGAAGTCATTTAGTTCATTTGGTTCGTATTCTCTCTGACCCTAACCCAGTCTGTATGTTTCTGACCCTTTTAAAAAATTTGTCACTACGCTGGCACATTAAAAACCACTGAAGCGTTTCTATTTATTTAACCATTGCAGATTTCTTATAGTTCTGACACCTTCACGACCATCGATGTGTGACTGAAAATTGAGCTCTACCAAATGTTTTACCTCCCTTTAGAGACCCATTTCCAACACCAAATGACCAATAAGTTTTCATGTATTCATTATTGTACCGCACATTGCAGATGCTGGTTTACAGTATTTTATGTGTTCTTGCCCTCTTGCACATCGTATCTGTATTACACAGTTTGAAGTACAGTGAACCTGTGCTTAAAAGACATTTGTCTGTCGAAAACTCTGGCGTAAATATTTCATTCTTGGAAGAATTTTAAAAAAAAATTGTTTAAAGTAAAATTTAATATTAAAAAAGATATATTGTTCCTTTCATATTTATCTTCTTCTGCTACTTTCTCTTCTCAATTTCTCTTCCTATTTTCTCTTGTTGTTTGCTCTTTTCTTTTTCTTGTATCACTTTCTCTTATGTTCTTTTCTCTCTTTCTCTCGTTTTTTTTCTTTTGTTAATTTCTCTTGATATTTTCTCTTTACACCTTCTATTGTTTTGCTCACTTGTTACTGTCTTTGCGACTTTGTCTAAAACGCTTAGTTTACGTTCTGGTTCACGAAGACTACTCAGTCCCTGATAACACGCCATCTGATACCAATACAAATGAAGGTGATCTTCATTTAGAAAGTCTTTTCACAACAAGAACGAACCCTATTTAAGTTAATTCGACAGTTTAGGACACGTTGGAGGTCTCCATAGTAAATTTTTGTTTAACAATTCCGGTACAGAAAATTAATACTATAAAATAATTAATTTCCATGTGTAACTCATCTAACCAGTTCTTTTTATTTTAAGGGTAAATTTAACAATGCATTCCTCTGTGAGACCTATTTGGCACTTCATTACACTATGAAAGCTATCTGACACTACATTCGACTCTCAGTCCTATCTGGCACTGCATTCCACTCTGAGACTTATCTGGAACAACATTCCAATTGGTCTAACATTGTTCCTGCCATCCTGAAAAGTCGATTTTCGATAAACTCTAACCTAGAGAATATATTCATTTTTGATGGCATCAGTGGTATAGCTAGGACTAGTGCCGCCGGGGGTCTGGTCACTATTTTTGCTGCCCCTTTCTACAAAACAAAAAGAAAAGTGTCTCCAATTGTCGATCACCCCTTCCGCATTCCCTTCGCAAAAACGTCATTTCAGTTGCTGTAATTTTTTTTTTTTTGGGGGGGGGGGAGGTGGGGGGGGGGGGGGTTAGGGGGAAAACCAAAAATGGACCGGCTTTTGGGTTGTTTATTACTGGAGAGGTCATAGTATATTACATGTGTAATAAAACCTGATAATTCAGGTGAGGAGGCGAATGCCCCAAGCCCTAACCCAAATGACGTCCTTTGTGTTGTCTGATGAATTTTCCCCTGTAATTTTAGATGTATCAAAACAACTTTCAAGAATGATAGGCTTATCTTAAATTTTTTAAAGTAATTTTAAAAAAAATAATTTGTTATTTTCTAAATGTGTATGTAAAAATCTGTTGCTTATTATAAAAGAAATTGTTGTTTGAGTTATATATACTAATTTGTGTTTAAACATGCTTTCAAGCTCGGCCATACCACACTATGGCTGCCTCTTAAACAGTGGCGACGCTACACCAGGTCCCGCCGGGTCCCAGGACCTGGTAAAAAAACTTGGGACCTGGCAAATGACCTGGTAAATTTTTATTAGTTACATGTAAGAGAATGTATGTAAACTTTGGGTTAAGTTGGTAGATTATAAATATTACTTAATAAATAAATTTTATTTTTAAAACATTTATTTGGGACCCGCCAAATTTTTTTAAGACCTGCAAGGGACCCGCCATGTTAAATTTGATGGCGTCGCCACTGCTCTTAACAAAATTTTTTTCGTGACTCAAAAACAAAAAAAAAAAAAAAAAATTAAAACAAAAATATGCAAGGACCGCTTCCCATCTCAGGGCGAGTCTTGNATATATATATATATATATATATATATATATATATATATATATATATATATATATATATATATATATAATGTTGCCACTTAAATTAGTCGTGCTTGTGACGTTGTGATTTAATATTTAGAGGACATTTCCGATTTGTGTTGTCTGATGAATAATTGTGCAATAATTGAGAGGACGAGAGCAGACACAATTAATTTACATGGACATACATTTATTTATATACAATGCATATTGTTCTGTTGATGATGATATTATCGTCCCAAGGATTATTTATCATAATCTTAAAGTGTTTAGTCTCAAGTGGACTTGACAATTCATTTTAAGCAGATTGGCAGACACAGTTCAGCAGTGCATGAAGTTAGCTAGCTGTCATCTCCTTGTTTACTAAATCAAAAGTATAAATTGTTACACTAACAAGTGTCATAATTTTTCTCGGTCATCTGCTTTGAATTATCTGGTTTATCGGAATTCAAATCACTGGCTAATCTGAACGATGCATGAATTTGTTTTGGCAATCTAACCAATCCCTCAAATTTTCTGGCAAATCTGACCAATGTATTAAATTGTTTCGGAAATCTAAACAATCTGTAAAATTTTCTTGGTAATGTAACACACGTGAAACGTTTGTTTTACCTGACAACTTCCTACTTTTCACTGTTTCATCACTACGCTTGGTCTACCAATCTATATTAATTCATTGAAATAATAAAACCATCCAATGTTCAGTGTGATTAGGGCATACACGTAGAAGTGTGAAACATTTTCAACTTGGCCTCACTCTTCCTCATCGGAACTTTCCTTACAGAAGAAATTGTAGTGGAATCACTTCACTTCAAATGTACTATTCATTCATTGCTTTCAACTAGCTGAATCATCGATTGACTTGATATATGGTATGGTTTAAATCAGTGGCGTACTTAGAGTGTTTGGCTTACGGGGACAAAATTCATTTTTGGAAGCCTAAATTTTGTTCAACTGTTAAACCCATGATTTTTATCAATAAAACAATATCAAAGAACATTTGGAGCCTCCATCTAGTCAGGCGCCCAGGTACGTCTAACCCGCTTTGCCCCCCCCTAGCTGCGCCTTTAGTTTAAAGATCCAAAGCAATTCATTTTCTAAGTAAGGGAACAAGATCTTAATGATTTTTCTAGACTTTTTTCTTCCATAAGAAAAAAAATAGATCACCTTACACACTAGGTAACATGCAAGTAACGTTACGAAACAGAAAGCGTGACCCACCCCCGTGCTGTCACTTTCGTAAGCGTGATTCGTTTTAAGCTTTTAAAACCACATGTAGGAGTCATATCCGTCGGAATTTCGACCACTTATTTGTTTGCGGTTCTAACTCTTCAGTGGAACACTTTGTGATTTTACAATCCATTTTATTGTACTCTAGCTTCAGCGTCAGCTAACAACTTAAATAAATACAAGTAATTTCTCTCTAACACCAACTGATTTCTTGTCCATATCGAAAGCGACCTGTCTCACAACTTTGAACTATTTACTGTAGACCAAATTGGCTTTAATTTATAGCATTTAAAGTATCTGTCTTTCCAAATGTCACAAACTAAAATTTGGAGACCATTCGAAATGTCAATTTCTAGACTTTGGAGAGCATTCAAAAAGTTGTATTTTAGTCTTTG
>CAXITT010000131.1:98418-113418 GCA_964033795.1 Lymnaea stagnalis | reverse complement strand
CATATGCTCCTTTTGTCTTTACATACCAATATGTCTGACCGGTCATTTATGGGAGACTTAGAAAAGAGTGACTGCGCATGTCTCATTTTATTATCTACACTTGTTAACTTACTTTCCATTATTTTTTTTTCTTATAATAGATACATACGATTGTAGGGGATGCAGTCAAACAAATTGTGTTAAATTATACTCTTGACAACACTTGACAGTTCGTTCACTTGATTCCTGACATTCGATTCAGAAATATACAGACCAATGACACAATAACTAGTTTACAAGTTAATTTTAGGCACCATTTTACTCATTGCGATCTAACGACACATAGAGAGTGAATCGGTTGTAGAAAGTAATAGTACTTTCATTTTTCCTAATGTTACACCTGTGAGGGCTTAAGCCTTTGTTCGAAATACGTTTTGTCATAATGTTAACCGCGCCTAGACTTGGGTTCTTGACAAAATTCTTGAACCTCATCTCCCGTACCTGACCGTGCCTTACACAATATAGCCATGTTTGAGCTACATAAGCCATGTTTGAGCTACATCAGCCATGTTTGAGCTACATCAGCCATGTTTGAGCTACATCAGTCATGTTTGAACTACATCAGCCTTGTTGGAGCAACATCAGCCATGTTTGAGCTACATCAGCAATGTTTCAGATACATCAGCCATGTTTGAGCTACAACAGGGATGTTTAAGCTACATCAGCCATGTCTGAGTTACATCAGCCATGTTTAAGATACATCAGCCATGTTTGAGCTACATCAGCAATGTTTCAGATACATCAGCCATGTTTGAGCTACATCAGCCATGTTTGAGCTACATCAGCCATGTTTGAGTTACATCAGCCATGTTTAAGCTACATGAGCCATGTTTGAGTTACATCAGCCATGTTTCAGATACATCAGCCATGTTTCAGATACATCAGCCATGTTTGAGCTACATCAGCAATGTTTCAGCCACATCAGCCATGTTTGAGCTACATTAGTCACGTTTGAGCTACATCAGCGCTTGCAGTGTAATCCAATCTTTCGTATTTTTCCACATATTTGAAACTATTTTAAATTTATTTCCCTCAATATGGAGTAACGAATTCCACCTCGTTGGTTTAAAAAAAAACCAATAAAAACAAACAAAACGTCGTCTTGTAATAAATGTATTTATTAAATCAAAGTAAAAAAAGAAAATAATATGATTTAAAACGCACATACACCCAAGGTAACTAGTTTAAGAATTAATTTCAGGATTCATTATAATTATTGCGATCTATTAACACTATAAGGGTTGATGGGCTTTAGAATGTAACAGTATTACAATGGTGGCTAAAAGTACATCCTTCTGTGCTATTGGCTTTAGAATGTAACAGTATTACATTGGTGGCTAAAAGTACATCCTTCTGGGCTAAGGGCTTTAGAATGTAACAGTATTACAATGGTGGCTAAAAGTACATTCTTCTGGATTAAGGGCTTTAGAATGTAACATTATTACAATGGTGGCTAAAAGTACATCCTTCTGTGCTATTGGCTTTAGAATGTAACAGTATTACATTGGTGGCTAAAAGTACATCCTTCTGGGCTAAGGGCTTTAGAATGTAACAGTATTACAATGGTGGCTAAAAGTACATCCTTCTGGGCTAAGGGCTTTAGAATGTAACAGTATTACAATGGTGGCTAAAAGTACATTCTTCTGGGCTAAGGGCTTTAGAATGTAACAGTATTACAATGGTGGCTAAAAGTACATCCTTCTGGGCTAAGGGCTTTAGAATGTAACAGTATTACAATGGTGGCTAAAAGTACATCCTTCTGGGCTAAGGGCTTTAGAATGTAACAGTATTACAATGGTGGCTAAAAGTACATCTTTCTGGTTTATGGGCTTTAGAATTTAACAGTATTACAATGGTGGCTAAAAGTACATCCTTCTGTGCTATGGGCTTTAGAATGTAACAGTATTACAATGGTGGCTAAAAGTACATCCTTCTGGGTTAAGGGCTTTAGAATGTAACAGTATTACAATGGTGGCTAAAAGTACATCTTTCTGGGCTAAGGGCTTTAGAATGTAACAGTATTACAATGGTGGCTAAAAGTACATCCTTCTGTGCTATTGGCTTTAGAATGTAACAGTATTACAATGGTGGCTAAAAGTACATTCTTCTGGGCTAAGGGCTTTAGAATGTAACAGTATTACAATGGTGGCTAAAAGTACATCCTTCTGGGCTAAGGGCTTTAGAATGTAACATTATTACAATGGTGGCTAAAAGTACATCCTTCTGGGCTAAGGGCTTTAGAATGTAACAGTATTACAATGGTGGCTAAAAGTACATCTTTCTGGTTTATGGTCTTTAGAATGTAACAGTATTACAATGGTGGCTAAAAGTACATCCTTCTGGGCTAAGGGCTTTAGAATGTAACAGTATTACAATGGTGGCTAAAAGTACATCCTTCTGGGCTAAGGGCTTTAGAATGTAACAGTATTACAATGGTGGCTAAAAGTACATCCTTCTGGGCTAAGGGCTTTAGAATGTAACAGTATTACAATGGTGGCTAAAAGTACATCCTTCTGGGCTAAGGGCTTTAGAATGTAACAGTATTACAATGGTGGCTAAAAGTACATCCTTCTGGGCTAAGGGCTTTAGAATGTAACAGTATTACAATGGTGGCTAAAGTACATCCTTCTGGGCTAAGGGCTTTAATTCTTTAATTCTTTAATCTAATAATGTCACCCTCTGACCTCGTCTCCTCTTCAAACTGTTCCATACAGAGAGTAGTCATGTGAAAAGTCACTATAACAATTCCTGGGGTACAGTCTGACTGCAATACGTAGTCCAATTTAAGAATTTTACTTATTTGGCATCTAAATTTTAAATAAGACCTATTCCAACTTGACTATCTTAACGACAATTTAATTATGTGGATTATCATTTGTATGGTCTATCTAATTGTCCGTTCTATCTGTCTATTTTATTTCATTTATCTATGCATTGATATCAAAGCATTGAAATTTATTGGTTATTTATATCTAATCTTAATGTCCTTAATTTTAGTGTTGTCTCTAAACACCGATTGAAATTTAAAAATACTGATGGTTTACTAGAAGTCGAAACGAATAACGTAAATGTCTAAGTTCTTTCTCTACATAAGTTAACTTGCCATCTGTTAATTTGTGCCCATTTCTCATATCAAATGTGTTCTGGTTATTAAGGCTGTTTTTGTCCGTTGTTTATGGTAATGAATGCTCACCATATGATATCTTGTTTTATGTCTAATGTCAAAACAGAAATGTTTTGCTAAGATGTTTTCTAGGTTTGACAGTTCGTATCCTTCATTCCTTGCTCTCGATCCTGAAATGTACATACAAATGAGACATAAGCCAGTTAATAATAAAAACATGTTCAGCGTGTTGTCTCAAGTCATTCTGTACAAAATGTAAAAAAAAAAATAACCATGCATTTCGTCTCCGGCTCTGACGGTTCCTTCCAAAAGGTAGCCATGTTTGAATTTCATCCTAAGTGCTGCCTTAGTACAGACCTTGCATTGAAATACAATCGGTCGTCATTTTCCACTTGAATATAAACTAGTTTAAATTATATTCGTTTCATCTAGAGATGAAAAGTCCACGGCGTTTAAAAAAAAATAACAACTTTAAAATGTGTTGCATCTTTGTGTATTACAATTGTTTTTTAACCGTGTGCATTGTTATGTTGGGTGGTTGAACCGAATCCCGTTAAACATCCTACGAGTTTTTTTCATTGTGACGAGCAATATCTTGTCATTTTTTTTTTTATATTATTTTTTTTTTTCATTTTGGATAATTACTATTCCTTCAATTCATGTCTGTAGTATCTATAGACTTCAAGTAGACCAGTGGAAGTTTGAAGGTAAAGATGCTGCATGTTTATATAGAGGTCTTACCGCATGGGACGTATGTCTCAGGTTACTCTTTACATTTACTAACTTACTTTGGAGTAATTTGTCTGAATTTCTTAGACAGAGAATCGTGTAGACACAGAATGTTCATTTAATTTCCGATGTGTTTTTCTTGTAATAAATCCAGAAGATGTATAACTTGCTGCAGTCAAACCAATAACAGTGAAAACCAAACGATTAAAGGTTTGCCGTGGCAAAAAATGTGTATGATTGCACATCTTATATTTTAGTTTAATCTAACTGTGATGCTCTTTTGCTCGTTGTGTCTATAGACAATGAGAGAACATATTTGTCTTTCAAGGTGAGTATATCACGTGGTTCATAGAAGTAAAACCAGTGAGCTGTATGTGCATATTAATTACATAAACGTAATTTCGATGATTTTAAAAAAAAAACTTTTGTATTTGATACGCACTGACTTGTATTGGGAGAAATTAATCTCTTATTTTAAATTTATGGCTCGTTCAAACAGTGCCTAACAAAAGGACGATACCATATAGAAATACAAGTACACAATTACGACACCAAAAACAGTACCAATTACAATTAATAAGATTTAATTCAGTAATAATACAATTATAAACAACAGAAATATAATTAGAAATCATCAACTTGCAGAGGATGGTAGAACTATTACCGGTACAAAATTAGTACAATGTGCCAATGAATGAAGAATGTGAATAAACACATAAGCATACAAAGAATGATACACGTCTCGTAAAGTTAAAAAAAAATCTATCAATCTCTCTGAATCTCTCTGAATCTCTCTGAATCTCTCTGAATCTCTCTGAATCTCACTGAATCTCTCTGAATCTCTCTGAATCTCCGACCCTCTGTGCCTGTCAATCCTTTATATATGTGGGTCTACCGACGCGCCTAGAACCGCCTTTACTTTTCCAGAACAAATCGAGAGCCTTCGATAAGACACCAGTAGACATACTAACCAATGTGTAATTGGCCGTCAGTTGTAAACAAGATACATCAAAGAGAATTTAAACCACGCCCACAACAAACGCTACCGTCTGCTAGGGATCTAATTTAGGTCAAAGCAAAGTTCACGCACGGGGATTGTGTGCTACATATCAGTATTTTATTAACACTAATATAATGGTTACAATCAAACCAAATGAGGTTGAATACACGTCTGCTGATGAGCTTTTTTGAAATCTGGATATTTCGTTTTCTTCTTTCCAAACTGTCGAACCTGAATTGTACATTCAGATCAGGTACCACCCACTTTGTAAAAATAATTGCGCAGTCATTTTCTACACTTCTTAACTTACTTTTCGTTAGTTTTTTCTTCTTTCAATAGATGCACATGATTAAAATGGTATGTGTAGGCTAACTGCACTTCACATAAAAATTAGCAATTAAAAAATATATTACATTTTTTTTAAAAATTGGGGAAAAGGGTGACCTCATCCACGCAACTACTATCTACCCTGTCTAGCAATGGATAGCACTCAGGCGAATCGATCTTTGTTTATCATTTATAGAGGTTGATAATGAGCCGGTATAGTATAGTTTGAAGAAATGGGTCTTGAGAGCAGTTTTGAAAGCTGGAATGGTCGTTACATTGCGTATGAGTAATGGAACAAAATGCAACAAAATTCCATTATTTAGGGGCACAAAAAAAGAAAGATCCTTCACCATATGATTTCAAGCGTGTTTTTTTGGAAGGTTTCGAAAAGGTGAATAGACATAAAGAAGTTCAATAAGATAGGAACCAGAACGATGAAACAGGGAAAAGACATCTTATAATCAATGCGTGCCTGTATATGTAGCTAATAATGTCACTTAAGCAGTGAAGTGATTAAAGATTAAAGTTCTTTGCCTTTAGAACTAACCTATCCTCTGAGTTTTGAGCTTTCTGCAAGTTTTCTTTGAAATTTTGGGAACCTGACAGAAGAGAGTTAAAATAGTCAAGATGAGTGAGAACAAGAGCAAAGACTTGTGTTTTTGTTGCGCTGTGATGCAGTGCCGGAGAGAGTTGATCGGACGAATAGCGGTGTACGCAGAGCAACAGATGTGAGAGGCATTATTCATGAAGTAAATGTTTTCAGAAAAGATGAACGACGATTCCTAGAAGAGGATATGAACTCTGTAACGAAACTACTTACTTGAAATGAGATAGGGAGAACTGAGTTAGAGGATGATTCATGATTTTGAATGAAGAGTGCTTTCATTTTGTATTCGTTCAGCTTCAACGTGCTGAGAGTTATCCATGACTTGACATAAACAATTCACGCTTGCATGGGGTTGGATAGAGGAATTGACAAGAAATGGATGGGTATGCTTGTATAGCTGCATGTCATTTGCGAATAACTGGTTCTTAACAGGATGCCCTCCGAGCAGGAGGAGAAGTGGCCTGTTATACATTGTCAATAAGACGGGCCTAAAAACGGATTCATGTGGCACAACGTACAGCAAGTGAGGAATACCGGAGAGACAGCCATGGACAGCGAACGCCTGATTTCTATCTGTGATGTAGGACTATAGCCCAGCAGTCCTCTTGACATTGCGATACGGATGCAAAAGTGGACAGACTATTTATTATCACGCCAAGAAACTAAACTACCTTCACACAACCTGCCTTAGGAAACTCCTCGGCATCACGTGGCAAAACAATGTGCCTGGCATTGAGATCCTAGCATATTCGCCAACCTCATGCAGTCACAACTCCGTTTGGCGGGGTTCGTGGCCCGTATGGAGGACAACTGGCTCCCTAAACAGCTATTCCTGGATGAGCGCTTCCAAAGAGGTCAAATAAGCGTTACAAGCACGTGCTAATAGCGGCACTGAAGGCCTTCAGCACGAAGTGAATTGAGTGGTTGCAGAAAGCCCAGGACATAGCCAGGTGGAGATCAGCTGTCAAGAAGGGGGCTAAATCTCATAAAGCCAGTAGGAGAGCCACATCTGAGACGCGCAGGCTAACCCGTAACGGCAACGTTAGATCACCAACTACAGCATCTATCTCATGCCATAGAGTGTTACGAGTATGGATCAGACTACTAGGCCACCGAATAACCCACCGTGACCTCTCCCCCCCCTCCCTAACCGGACGATTAGATTGTCCTAGTCGATCTTGACGGACGAACAACAACATTCCGAGAGGTACGACCTGAACCAAGCCAAAACTGAACCAGAATTTCCAAAATTAATTTTCAAGGGTTTTGAAAAGGGTTTGATGTTGAACGGTATCAAAGACCACACTGAGATCTAATGCTAGCTTCAGAGGGCTGTTATCAAAATCACCATATTTTAAGGTATGTTCCAAAATGATGAAAATATAAAGTATATAAAAATGTTACATTAATTTTGTGTATATATTCGATGCAATACAATCAGGACGAAAAAAAGAGTCCTGTCAATTACCTGCGTGTAGTAGATTGGTTTATCCATCAAATACTTCCACACGTTTTTATACGTCCTACCGGCACTGAAGCAGCTCAAGAGCTTTGTCATAATAAATACAACTTTATTATCTGAAAAAAATCAAAGACTGACAATACCATATACACTTGAATAGCACAGCTCGCAATTAGCGAGCAATAAAAACACAACCTCCCTTCTCAAAGTTCCTTCCACGACTGCCCAAGAGCTAAAACGTACGTCCCAATGTAGTCTAGACAAAACTTTATCATAAGCATAAAAATGCGTCACCAAGTCAAGCAGGTGAAGAGCGTCCACAAACGAATTAATCTCTGAAAAACACACCACGCCTAATGAAACAATATCAAGTCGCAAAAAATTGTTAATGAGCTCACATACTAGAGACGTCCTTCTTTTGAAAGTACCTTTAATGTTTTAGTTTTATTTATTTAATTCTTTTGTGCAAATACAAACTTTAATCAAAGTAAATCAATAATTCATGTCTGCATTAAAATATTATCGTTTATAGTTGAACGTTGGAGTTACAGCATATGTAATATCTGTGCTGTGTTGTTTTTTCGTCAGGCACGCCATCAAAGAAGCAGAATACAATTTCTTTTTGTTGTGACGATGATTGGAATTGAAGGAGTGGATGATTGGGTTGGCAGTAGTGGATGATTGGAATGGTGGTTGTGGATGATTGGGTGACATTGATTTGTTTGGATGATGTGGTGGCAGAGATTTATGTGCAGGGTGTGTTAGTGAAGGTCTTCTTGGTGGAGAGATTATAGATGTAGTGGTAGGGTGATTTGACTTTGTTAGATTGGTGTGGTGGTAGGGATGATTAAGAGATTGTAGATTTGAGGGTAGGGCTAGTTAACTTTGTTAGAGTGATTCGGTGGTAGGGACTGTTATTGGGGTAATTGTTGGTCTAGTGACAGTGGTTTGTGTTTTAGTGTTGGTAGGAGCTGTATTAATGGTGTTGGTTGTAACTGTAATGGGGGTTGTCGAGGGCCTTCATTTTTTAGTGTTAGACTCTGGCCGTCCTGTAGATTTTTGGTTGGTGTTTGTGGTGGTAATATTGGCCTCTGATTTTTTGGATTGAATTCCTTTAGTCAAAGGTAAGATTTGAGTATAAACAGGTGCTTTAATGTATTTCTGGGCGTCCATAGACAGATCCGAAGGGTATTTTCTGCGTTAGAGGTTCATCGATTGTTGAAAAGAGTGTTTTTCCGAGTAAGTTGACCATTTCCGGCGGAGAGGGTGTTCTGACGTCCATAGCCGGTGGAGATGTCTTTGGGATTTTTGCAACAATTAGTGATGGGTTTTCTATATCCTGGTCGGTCAGGTGAATGTGGTCGACACGTTCAATTGCCCGCCCAGCCGTGCTTCCCATTCGAGGAAAGCCTCTCTCTCACACACTATGGAATGTAGTCGTTCCTATCGCTTTTATGCCCGGATTTAATTCCCAATGTAGGAAAGCATCTCTCTCACACACTATGGAATGTAGTCGTTCCTATCGCTTTTATGCCCGGATTTAATTCCCAATCTAGGAAAGCCTCTCTCTCACACACTATGGAATGTAGTCATTCCTTTCGCTTTCGTGCACAGATGTGTTTCCCATTCCAGGAATGCTTCTCTGTCGCACTCAAAAATGGAGTTAAAACAACATTAAAATAAATTGTTTTAAGTTTTATAAATATATTTTAAACTCAAATTTCATTTTCTTATAAATATTCCAGAAATTGTTTCCCGTAAGAACCGGCTTAAGTATAGGAGGCATACAATGCTACTTTGAACCTGTCATTTAGAAGTCCCAAATTCTTGAACAAATATTTTTACGTATGTAGTAAATAAATCGTAATTTAATAAGTTTTATTCTTTAAAAAAAATTACAAGTTTTTTAATCCCTTAATATTTAAATGTTAAGTATGGTATATCCGACTTTTAATATTTAAAATAAGAATTTATGTATAAATGTTTAAGTTTCCTTCATAATTGGATGTTGATATATTTGTTATTCGGTATTGAATGGGCCAACCAAACCTTTCTTCATGCCACTAAACGGCAAAGAAAATACATTTTGTAACAATCTGAAACAAAATTGTAATTAACTTTAAACAAGTTGATGTAGGATTTTTTATACCCGGTATTTACAACACTATCGGATTTCGATACATGTATATGTATGAGACATTTAGGAAACCATAGCCTCGCTCTTAAACCGTATTTTAGGAAGATCGTAACAAAACTAAATTCTTATATTTAAAGAACCAACATTCATGCCTGCAAGTGTCTTGTCTTTGTTTCAGTCTTGTGTTTTTTTTAAAGTCTTGTGTTTTTATTCTAAGACTGAGAGTGTCGCTCTAAATTGAAGTATCTAATTTTCATCTTTCCACCCATCAAACGTTTTGATAATGTGAAAAGTAAAAAATAATCTTTATAAAATGAGAAAGTATTTTTATAGAATTTACATGTAGCTAAAAACTGACACAGTTTTTCAGTATGCGATATTATGGAGGATGAACCCTACGATTGACATAATACTGTACGAATTCTGGAACATCCTCAAAAAAGATCTGCCATGCAGCTTTCAACAGTAACATCAGAATTTAATTGTGAAACATTTCGCGCCAAATCGATTTTATTTCAAACACGAACTGAAATGGTCATCATATCGATAATTGATCTCAGATATCGATATTACTGCATGAACTGCTGTAAAAAAACTGAATTATTTGGATTTTTAAAGTCATGGCGGTGTTTCTTTACAGATTGAAGCAATTACTGTTCATATTCCTCTTGATTAGTCTGGAATCAAGGCTAGCTCAGCCCTTCTCCCCCACAACACTTTTAGATCGGCTGCATCGTTGACGTCATTTCAATTCCTCACTTTCCTTTATTCACCAACATAATCATTGTCACTGCCAGATGTATCGGGCTTATTCACGTGGGACGTCGCTGCATATCTAATGTTGTGAAGATTGTCCTGGTGCGTTGCCATGATAAACACTGAAAACGGTTTCTCATGTAATTGGGAAAGGAACACTATGAGGCGAGATTTTTTAAATCAAGTAATGTACGCGTGGCTGCTTTCAGCTCATCTGACGATCCGGAGTCAAAGAATGAGAAACTGAACCGAATGACAACTAAATGTCATAAGTTTCCAGAGAATGACTTTATGCATCTTCGTGTTTTTGTACATCCTCAACTCACAAAGTAGATCAAAATCATTCTGTGGCGCTGACGAGGATTTAGGGCATGCTCAGCGATCTTTTAAATATATCTTCATTAAGAAAAGGGATGGAATAACCTAGAGATAACCTAGATAATCTAGAAAGTTAACATGCAGTACGCCACAATTGGATATGAAACAGTAAAGCATTTTGCCATCCACCCAGTTCAGTAAATTCTAATATATGTTGCCACCTCTAAAATTCTATTCCAAATTATATTGCATAGGAAGCAGAGAATATTTCCTCGGAAACCTTCCCAACATGCCTTGGACAGAGCTCCCGCTACGAGGACAAATATTGCTCTTAAGCGTTCTTAAATGAATAATGCTGTTTAGCTAACCATTGCAATCATACCTGACCTGGTCAAATCTGCCCTCATCCTACTCTATGCCTACATGCAACAATGCAGAATTACCATTTTGGCCTACCTAGAATAATGATTTCTCCAGTTCATTTTTTTCTCGTACACTTCGCATAGAACAAAAACTATTCTAAAATAATTCTTATCAGCACATTTGGTTTGTTCAATGTAGGTCAGACCTCAAAGGATACGATCATTCCTTTTCTTTCCTTTGTTTAAGATGGAGAAATTTTGTATGAAACTTCTGTACATAATATGAAATATAAACATGTCCCTCCTAGAAATGACCTTTCAATATGTGACACTGATCTTGTTGAGACGCTGGGCACAAATCACGTGACATGTTTTTAAGTTGACATTGTGCTCGCAAACAGGAAACTGCTATTTGCACTACACTTGTAGGTCAAATTCGGTTCAATCTTTGGAACTGAACTTTATGTTCAGTTTAAAATGAAAGGAATTGTGTTTTTCATTGAAATAAATCTTGAAGAGAAAAAAATGATACGGATAGTTGATGTCTGGGCGTGTGAGGAAAGTTGATGTCTGGGTGTGTGAGGAAAGTTGATGTCTGGGCGTGTGAGGAAAGTTGATGTCTGGGTGTGTGAGGAAAGTTGATGTCTGGGTGTGTGAGGAAAGTTGATGTCTGGGCGTGTGAGGAAAGCTGCACACCGACGACCGTTGGACAATAGCATGCAACCTAAACCATCCCAGGTAAACAAAGGGAGAATGGAATTGTAAAGATGAGGGATTTAAAGTAAATTGAATTAATGTCGCAAAAAAAAGATTCCATGTCCATATAATCTGTGTCTCCTGGCGATTGACTGTAGTGCCCTGTTTGTTCTTTGTCTGGTTGGCGACGTATAGTCTTGTCACATATAATCAATGTCTGGTGGAGATGGACTTTAGGGTCCAGTATAGTCTATGTCTGGGGGCGATGGACCGTCACGTCAGTTTTACATCCATGCATGTGGGCGATGAGATTAACTTAATGGGCCACGTGAATTCATCAAGGTCCAAGTTTTCTGACCCTTTTACAAACACGTGTCACTACGCAGGTTCATTAAATATCACTGAAGCGTTTCCATTGATTTAACCATTACAGATTCAATTTATAGTTCTAACACCTTCAGGACCTCTAATGTGTGATGGAAAATTAAGCTCATCCCTTGTCTTACCGCCGTCGAAAGACACATTTCCAAAACCAAATGAGCAATATATTTTTGACAATATTAGTTGCATGCTGTTAAAAAGCGATTAAAATGCTGGTTTACAGTATTTTATGTGTTCTTGCAAATCGTAACTGTATTAAACAGTTTGAAGCACAGTAAACCTGTCTTAAATTGACATTCGTCTTTCGAAAACTTTATGGAAAATCTTTCATTCAAGTAAGAATTAAAACTGTTTAAAGTAAAATTAAATTAAAAAAAAAAATAAACCTTGTTACTTTCTCTTGTTACTTTCTCTTGTTACTTTCTCTTGTTACTTTCTCTTGTTACTTTCTCTTGTTACTTTCTCTTGTTACTTTCTCTTGTTACTTTCTCTTGTTACTTTCTCTTGTTACTTTCTCTTGTTACGTTCTCTTGTTACTTTCTCTTGTTACTTTCTCTTGTTTCTTTCTCTTGTTACTTTGTCTTGTTACTTTGTCTTGTTTCTTTCTCTTGTTACTTTCTCTTGTTACTTTCTCTTGTTACTTTCTCTTGTTACGTTCTCTTGTTACTTTCTCTTGTTACTTTCTCTTGTTTCTTTCTCTTGTTACTTTGTCTTGTTACTTTGTCTTGTTTCTTTCTCTTGTTACTTTCTCTTGTTACTTTCTCTTGTTACTTTCTCTTGTTACGTTCTCTTGTTACTTTCTCTTGTTACTTTCTCTTGTTTCTTTCTCTTGTTACTTTGTCTTGTTACTTTGTCTTGTTTCTTTCTCTTGTTACTTTCTCTTGTTTCTTTCTCTTGTTACTTTCTCTTGTTACTTTCTCTTGTTACGTTCTCTTGTTTCTTTCTCTTGTTACGTTCTCTTGTTACGTTCTCTTGTTTCTTTCTCTTGTTACTTTCTCTTGGCACTTTGTTTCAAACGCTTAGGTTACGTTCTGACTTACCAAGTTGACCCAACGGCTGATAACATGCCAAAAAGTTGCCACCAATAAAAAGGAATACGATCTCCATTTAAAAAGTCGTATTACAAAAAGAGCAAAGCTTGTTCAAGTCATGTCGACAGTATAGGATATGCAGGGCAAAGCCATGGTGGACCTTATAGCATATGCTGGGCAAAGCCATGGAAGACAGTATATGATATGCTGGGCAAAGCCATGGAAGACAGTATAGGATATGCAGGGCAAAGCCATGGAAGACAGTATAGGATATGCAGGGCAAAGCCATGGAAGACAGTATAGGATATGCTGGGCAAAGCCATGGAAGACAGTATAGGATATGCAGGGCAAAGCCATGGTAGACAGTATAGGATATGCTGGGAAAAACCATGGTGGACCTTATAGGATATGCTGGGCAAAACCATGGAAGACAGTATAGGATATGCTGGGCAAAGCCATGGAAGACAGTATAGGATATGCTGGGCAAAGCCATGGAAGACAGTATAGGATATGCAGGGCAAAGCCATGGAAGACAGTATAGGATATGCTGGGCAAAGCCATGGTAGACAGTATAGGATATGCTGGGCAAAACCATGGTGGACCTTATAGGATATGCTGGGCAACGCCATGGAAGACAGTATAGGATATGCTGGGCAAAGCCATGGAAGACAGTATAGGATATGCTGGGCAAAGCCATGGAAGACAGTATAGGATATGCTGGGCAAAGCCATGGAAGACAGTATAGGATATGCTGGGCAAAGCCATGGAAGGCAGTATAGCATATGCTGGGCAAAGCCATGGAAGACAGTATAGGATATGCTGGGCAAAGACATGGAAGACAATATAGGATATGCTGGGGAAAGCCATGGAAGACAGTATAGGATATGCTGGGCAAAGCCATGGAAGACAGTATAGGATATGCTGGGCAAAGCCATGGAAAACAGTTTAGGATATGGTGGGCAAAGCCATGGAAAACAGTTTAGGATATGCTGGGCGAAGCCATGGAAGACAGTATTGGATATGCTGGGCAAAACCATGGTATCTATTTTCGTTTATCAACGGTGGTTCAGAAAATTATAGCTATAAAAGAATTGATTTCATGTGTGACATATCTAACTAATTCTTTTTATTATAAGTGTTAATTAACCAATGCATTCTACCCTGGCACATATCTGGCATTGCATTCCACCATGAGAACTTTCTGGCACTGTATTCTACTATCAGACCTATCTTGAACTGCATTCTATATTGAGAGATATCTGACAGTGAATTTAACTCTTGAGACTTATTCCATGATGAGATCTATATGACACTGTATTCCACTTTGAGACCTGACACTGCATTACACTCTGAGACATTCACTGCACTCCACTCTGAGACCTATCTGGCTAGGTATTCTTTTTCCGAGATCTATCTGAAACTGCTTTCTACTCCGAGACCTAGCTGGCAATGCATTCTGTTAAGATTAGTTATTATTATTTAATAAATCTAAATAAAGTTTTCTTTTTTATTAACAAGGCACATAATCATTTCAGCCCATAAATGAATACATATTTTTTTAGTAAGACAATATCGTACTATTATAACAATTTAAATACAAGTTTGTGGGAGTTCTCTGGCAGGAGAATTATGAACTCTATGGCGTCATCTGCTATAATGATCTCCTTCACATTCATGGATCAACATTTATTGAGGAAAACCACATCCACAATGTTTTCAAATATGGTTACCGCAGGTAACAAGGCCAATTGGCCTAACATTGTTTCTGCTATATTCAAAAAGTCGATTCTCGCTTAACTCTTAAATTAGAGATTATATTTTTTTTATGCTGTAAGTGTTGTAGATAGGATTAGTGCCGCCCTGAGCTGGTCACTATTTTTGCCACTCTCTTCCACAAAAAAAATAAATTATTCTCCAATTTTTTATCGCCACTTCCGTATCCCTTTCCCAGAAACGTCCTATCATTTTTTTTGGATGTTTGTGGGGAGGGGGGAGGGGGGCTAAAACAGGAATGTCTTGTAGGTCGTTCAT
>CAXITT010000131.1:84532-98350 GCA_964033795.1 Lymnaea stagnalis | reverse complement strand
GGGGGGGGGGGGGGGGGGGGGCGAAGAAAGCCCCACGGACCCTACCATTTGACGTCACTGCCCCTTCCTACGCCCCTAAAAGTTATTTTTGTTCCCCGAGTTAAAATGTCTCAAAACAACTTAAAGTGATGGGCTAATCTAGTTATTTTTTAGTTTGTTATATAACAAAAAAAAAAAAACAACAACACAAAAAACAATTATTATTTTCTTTCTAAAAATCTTGTAAAAAAATATGTTGTTGTTAATTATAAAATAATGTCTCATTTCTTTCGTTATACATGTTAACTTACTTTAGGGTAATTAGTATCCAGTTATCAGTCAGAGAATTGTGGAGACTCAGATTGTTAACTTAATTTCCGAGATTTTTTTCCTCGTCATAAACCCAGAAGATTTATAATTATAACACCAACGAAAGTCAAGGCCAAGAGATTTGCTAAGATCATTTTAAGGTTTGTCTTGTTTAAAAAAAATAGATATTATGTTACATCTAAGATATTTTTTTTTAAAAAACGTTTTGTCCCTGTGCTCGTTGTGTCAACAGACACCAAGAAGACAGATTTGTCTCGGAGGTGCAGATACTACGTGGGTCACAGAAGTAGAAACGTGTGAGGAGCTTATACATAAATGAACGTACTTTCCATGAGTTTTTCCTTAATTAGCATAAACTAATTGTTACAATGGTTGCAATCAAACCAAAGAATGTCGAACAGCACCGTTATTGGGTATCTTCTCAAGGACCGACTTTGTGTTTTCTTCTTTCCAAAGTTTTAATCTAGAAATGTACAATGAAATCAGACACTACGCCAGTTATAAAATAATTTCATATTTTTTTATATTTATGTAGAAATATTTGAATTTGGTTTGCTCCTTATAAAAATGATATTGTACTTCCAACGTCTTAAAAAAAAAATACTATGACCTCTATGCTCGGGGTGTCTCTAGACATTAAAAAAACTTTTTTTGTCAAATGTTTGCGATGTTTATAGACCACATGTGTCAACCCAAAGGCCCGCGGGCCTCATCCGACCCCCGTGTAATTATATCAGGCCAATATATCACTTCTTGACTGGCGTACAATTATATCCAAGTCAACGCCATGGTGCTTTCTATTGCACTCTATGTTAAAAAGTTGGCTTATTTCACGCCGAGTTCGCACCTCGCTTGAGTGACTTTGAAGTACAGCAATGTAATTTCAAGCTGTATTGTAACCCATTTTTCATAGACGTGAAAACTGCAGCTGTAAATTTGCAGAAGGAGCTAATAGAGCTGCTGTCTAATGGGACACTAAAGGCAAAGTACGACACTGTTGAGGTTTCACAGTTCACTTATTTCATTCCTAAAAAGACGCCCCAGCTTTATCTACATGCGGCTCGAACCTTGAGCATGTTGGGTAGCACATCGATGTGTGAGCAGCTGTTGTCTGTGATGAAGATTAACAAAACATCACACAGGAGTCGTCCCACTGATCAACATTTGCAGTCCATCACGACAATCTCGATAACACACAACGTTAATCCCAACATAAATGAAGTTACTTGTTTTTGTAGCCATGATAATGTGCAGTTCTGACAATGAGGCCTAAGAACGGAAATGGTTATGCCCATGTTTTCTAATCAACAAAACTTTCGTTTTCTGTATTCCTTGAAGTAAATTTAAAAAAAAAAAAAAAAGTTACTTTTCCACTTATTGAATGCTTATCCTGTTCGGCCCGCAACACTACATGTCATTTGATTTTGAAACCCCTGCCTTAGATACCAGAAGATTGATTTGTCATATGATCCCTGTGTCTCTAAACACCAAGTAGTCTGACCTGTCATTCAAGGTGAGTCTTAGAACAGAGTGGATGTAGGTATCTTTTTATTATCTACGTTTGTTAACTTAGTTTCCGTTAATTTTTTCTTCTTATAATAGCTACACACGATTGAATGGGATGCAGTCAAATCAACTGAGTCATTTAAACTTTTGACAACACTTGACAGTTCATTCCCTTGATTCTTGACATTCCATTCTGAAATGTTCAGACCAATGACACAATAATTAGTTTACGGATTTATTTTAGGCGCTATTTTATTTCTTGCGATCTATAGACACAATGAGAGTGAATCGGTTGTAGAAACTAATAGTACTTTAAGTTTTCCTAATGCTACATCTGTGAGGGCTTAAGCCTTTGTTCGAAATGCGTTTTGTCATAATGTTAATCCCGCCTAGTGTTGGGTTCTTGACTCGGTCCATTCTGTAGATTTAACAAAGTTTTTGCACCTCATCTCCGCACCTGAACGTTTCTTATAAAATATAGCCAGTTTTGTGCTACATCAGCCATTTTTGAGCTGCATCAGCCATGTTTGAGCTACATCAGCCATGTTAGAGCTACATCAGCCATGTTTGAGCTACATCAGCCATGTTTGAGCTACATCAGCCATGTTAGAGCTACATCAGCCATGTTTAAGCTACATCAGCCATGTTTAAGCTACATCAGCCAGTTTTGTGCTACATCAGCCAGTTATGTGCTACATCAGCCAGTTTTGTGCTACATCAGCCAGTTTTGTGCTACATCAGCCAGTTTTGAGCTACATCAGCCAGTTTTGAGCTACATCAGCCATGTTTGAGCTACATGAGCCATGTTTGAGCTACATGAGCCATGTTTGAGCTACATCAGCCATGTTTAAGCTACATCAGCCATGTTAAGCTACATCAGCCATTTTTAAGCTACTTCAGCCATGTTTAAGCTACTTCAGCCATGTTTGAGCCACGTCATATCTACTTCCTCACGGGAGCGCTTGCAGTGTAATCCTATCTTTCGTATTTTCCCACATATTTGAAACTAATTTAATTTTATTTCCTTAGATATTGCGTAACGAATTCCAACTCTGTTAAAAAAAAACAGAAAAACAAACAAATAGTCTTCATGTAATAAATTTATTCATTAAATCAAAGAAAAAAATAAATTGATATGATTTAAAACATATTTAGCATGGCACAAACACACAGGTTAACTAGTTTACAAATTAAATGCAGGATTCATTATATTCATTGTGATCTATTAACACTAAAAGGGTTGATGGGCTTTAGAATTGAACAGTTTTGCAATGGAAGCTAAAAGTACATCCTTCTGGGCTAAGGGCTTTAGTTCTAAATTCTGTTATGAAATAATTTCACCCTCTCACCTCGTCTCCTCTTCAAACCGTTCCATACAAAAAGTAGCCATGTGAAAAGTCAGTATAACAATTCCTGTGGTAGAGTCTGACAGGAATAAGTAGTCCAATTTAAGAATTTTCCTTATCTGTCTTCTAAATTTTAACTAAGACATATTGAAAGTTCCTAGAAGTAGAAACGAATAGCGTCCGTGTCTCAGTTCTTTCTCTACATAAGTTAACTTGCTTTCCGTTAATTTGTGCGCAGTTCTCACAGAGATTGTCAAGGGGTTATGAATGTGGTTGTTAGTTTTTTTAATGACAATGAATTAACACCATAATAATTTTATTTGTCCATCACACATCGAAACATTTACGTTAGGCTAAGATGTTTTCAAGGTTTGACAGTTCGTACACTTCATTGCTTTCTCTCGATCCTAAAATGTTCAGACTAGAGAGACGAAATCCTTTTTCAAAAGTATGAACGAGGTTTAGCTTTGTCTTAGTTCACTCTGTACACAATTGTTTAAAAAATATTTCTTCTTGTCTCTGACTTTTCCGTTCCTTAACAGCAGGTAGCCATGTTTAAGTTACACTACAAGGCCCGCATTACGTCAGCGCCTGCAGTGAAATCCTTTCTCTCGTCTTTTCCCACTCATTATAGACTAGTTGAAATGAATTTACTTTTATAAAAAGATGTAAAGTCCACCTTCTTTTTTGAAATACAATTTTTAAACACGTTTGTATAATAACTTTATTCATGAAATCAAAGTAAAAAAAGAAATTCATGTTGATTAAAAATATGTTTAGGTTAACCATGCTTCTTACCAGAATAAAACATTTGTATTGTAACAATGTGTATTATAATCGCATTGTAACCGTGTGTATTATTATGTTGTAAATTTGAACCGAAACCTGTTTACAGACTTCGAGTTTTGTCATTGTGACAATCGATATCTTGTTTTTGGAATTAACTTTTTTAAAATATCTTTTTTGAACAATCAAAGTTCATTTTATTCATGTCTGTGTTGTCTGTTGACTTTGAAATGACGAGTCGATGTTCGAAGGAAAGGATACTTCATGTTTATACGGAGATCCAACCGTTTGGGGTGTATGTCTCTTATCTTTCGTTATATACGTTAACTTAGTTTCCGGTAATTTCTATTCAGTTCTCAGTCAGAGAAATTTGCAGACACAGAAAATCACCTAACTTTCCGAGGTAGTTTTTTGAGTAATAAGCCAAGAAGATAAAAAAATTTCTGCAGTCAATCCAACGAGCTGAAGTCTAAGTGTTTTACTAAGATCTTTTTATGGTTTGTCTTGGTTTAGAAACATATTATATATTATTGCAGATCTAACATTAAAAAAAAGTTCTAACTTTGTTGTCCTTGTGCTCGTTGTGTCTATAGATACAAAGAAAAATTGATTTGTCTTTGGAGGTGCAGATATTGCATGATTTATAGAAGTAGAGGCGAGTGACGTGTATCTATATATATTAACGTATTTTCCGTGAGTTATTTAAATAAAACATTACAATTATTATAATAGTTGCAATCCATCAAATGAAGTTAAAACATCGAATGATTTTATCTTGTCTCAAGACAAGACATTTTCTTTACTTCTTTCCATGGTGTTCATCAACAAATTGATAGTGAACCACGACAATACTTCGTCAATCAATTATAACATAAGTTGGTTTCGTTGGGAACACAATATAATATTATAACTTTATATTGTTATTATTGTCTTACTGTTGCGGATAAATATTTCTCAACATATTGTTTAAAGGCTCAGTAAATCACACACACTTTTTTCATCTCTATTATGAAAAATGTCAAGACATGCTGTTACACACAACTTTTTTTTGACGTACTCAGAGTAGAATAATATTTCAAGCAATACAATATTTAATGCCTGCACATTCAATATATCAGAAACGTTTCTAAAATAAAGTTTAATAGCCAATATCTTGATACATAATAAATTATGGAACTATTTGCTTATCTCGCCTTACAATCGTGCTTGACTCTGCTTATACTCTACTCTTGTTCTCAGAGTCGTATCCTTCGAGATTCTCAAAAATAGCCTCCATTTATCAAGACGTTACAAAATTAACTGCACGAGTTCTTTTATATATCTCTTATACTTATGTATTATTATTATTGTTATTTTAAATTTAGTTTTAAATAGCGCAGAACTCCAGCCTGTGTATTTTCTTCATGCGCTTGACAAATAAATTAGCCATTAAAAAACATTTTACATTTAAAACAATAGTTGGTGGAAAGTTTGACCTCTCCCACATAAGTACTTTATACTTTATACACCCATTCTGGCCATGGTCAGCACCCAGCATCATCGAGCGGTGTTTATTATTTAGAGGGGGTGAGAATGAGTCGGTATAGTGGAGTTGAAAGAGAAGGGTCTTGAGGGAAGTTTTGTAGGCTGGGATGCTCTTTACATTGCGGATGTGTAATGGGGGAGAATTAAATTGTTTGGGGGCACAGAAAGAGAAAGATCGTTCACCAAATGTCTTCGTGCGTGCACTGGTAAGTTTCAAAGAGGTGCATAAACACAACGGAGTTCAGGAATATAGAAAATGCACGACAGCAGAGAAAAAGTTGTAACATGGAACAGACAGCTTGTAACCAATGCATTCCTGAATAGGGAGCCAATAAAGTGATGGATCTAGTGAAATGAAGTGATCAGCTTTCTTTGCCTTTAGAATTAACCTAGCAGCAGAGTTTTGAACTTGCTGCAGTTTTCCTATGAAATGTTTTGGTGAACATTACAGAAGAGAGTTACACTAGTCAAGACGAGAGACAACAAGAACGTGGACTAGTGTTTTTGTTGCGTTAACTGTGAGGTAGTGGCGGATGGAGCTGATCTTTCAGATAAAGGTGTATACAGATCGAAAAATGTGAGAAATATGATTATTGAGAGACATGTTTTGAGATTCCTAGCTGAGGATGTGAACTCTCTCTCTCAGAGCTACCTATTTGCGGTGCTAGGGATGGTTTAGAGATAGTAGATGTGATGGTAGTGCTTGTTGACTTGTTTAGACGATGCGGTGGTAGTGTTGGTTTAGAGATAGTAGATTTTATGGTAGGGCGTGTTGACTTGTTTAGACGATGCGGTGGTAGGGTTGGTTTAGAGATAGTAGATTTTATGGTAGTGCTTGTTGACTTGTTTAGACGATGCGGTGGTAGGGTTGGTTTAGAGATAGTAGATTTTATGGTAGTGCTTGTTGACTTGTTTAGACGATGCGGTGGTAGGGTTAGAGATAGTAGATTTTATGGTAGTGCTTGTTGACTTGTTTAGACGATGCGGTGGTAGGGTTGGTTTAGAGATAGTAGATTTTATGGTAGTGCTTGTTGACTTGTTTAGACGATGCGGTGGTAGGGTTTGTTGTTGTTGTTGAAATGGTAGGTCTAGTGGCAGTGGTTTATGTTGCAGTGTTGGTTTAGGTTGTAGTGATGGTTTAGAGATAGTAGATTTTATGGTAGTGCTTGTTGACTTGTTTAGACGATGCGGTGGTAGGGTTTGTTGTTGTTGTTGAAATGGTAGGTCTAGTGGCAGTGGTTTATGTTGCAGTGTTGGTTTAGGTTGTAGTGATGGTTTAGAGATAGTAGATTTTATGGTAGTGCTTGTTGACTTGTTTAGACGATGCGGTGGTAGGGTTTGTTGTTGTTGTTGAAATGGTAGGTCTAGTGGCAGTGGTTTATGTTGCAGTGTTGGTTTAGGTTGTAGTCATGGTGCCGGTTGTAACTGTAACGTGGGTTAAAGGTGGGCTGGACGAAAAGTGGGAGTGAAAATTCTGGCCATGGATTGCTTTAATAGTAACCGTGAGGGAAGTGGTTCGGTTGCTGGATGGTTTGGTGGTGATGATGGTGGAAATTTAAGCATTTGATTTTTTTATATTTTATTACATTAGTAAGAAGATTGATTTGAGCATTAACTGGTGTTTTTTGTTGTTGTTGTATTGCTGGAGTCCTTAGCCAGAGCTTAATGGTATTCTCCACGTTTGGATTGATTGATGTGATACTTATGTCGCGCCGGTATCCATGCTCTGGTCTTCCGAAATCTATTTAAACAAAAAAAAGTTTTTGTTTCTTAAATAATTTTTTGTCATTGAGACAAACTGTCCCATAATTTTGGCGCTGTTGCTTCAAAAGAGCGCACTCCGTACGACTTTTTTTCTGTTTATCCACATTAGGAACACTCAGCAAGTACTGTGATAAAGACCGCATGCTCTTCGTGGATACCTGTTAATAAATCAGTTCCTTGATATATTCCGGTGCTGAGCCATCTCTGCAGCTGTACGCCAGGGACATAATTTTTTTTAGTTAATGCGCTCACTGACAGGAACCCAATGGATATCTCGTAGAGCTGGGGTCAGATTTTTTCATCCACGATACAATGCGAGCAGTAGTATTTTGTATCTTTTGGAGTCTCTGAATTTGGTTCTGAGGTAAACCCCACAAACAGCTGTTACAGTAATCTAATCTTGACTGGATTAGAGTTACTGCTACACCATTGGCTGTGCTCCAATTGAGTTGAGGACGCAGCTGATCCAGGGCACGCAGATGACAGAAGCATGCCTTGACAACAGAACTGATACGGAGAATAATACTAAGTTTACTGTCAATATAAAAGCCAAGGTCTTTGACAGTCGAGGACAACGGGATCTCTGATTCACCAACTTGTAATGGCAACTTTCCGAAGATTGGCGTCGGAACCACAAATAATTGCCTTAGTCTTATCATCATTTAATTTTAGTCTGTTTGATGACATCCAATCTTTCACAGCAAGACAAAAAATCCCCCAGTTTAATGGCATTGGACGTCCATCGTTGTTGGAAAACGGTGTTTGTCTTTTAAATCGTTTATTTTCAGCAAAATCATGTTTTTGGCGTCTACAGCCGTTGGAAATGTCTTTTGGAGTTTTGAAAACATTAGAGATGGATTTTATAATGTCCTGGTCGGTCAAGGGAATGCGAACAACATGTTCAATCTCATGCTCGGCTTTGCATCCTATTCTTGGAGAGCATCTCTCTGGCACAAAAAATTGAATTAACAAAAAATTGAAATCAATTGTTTTAAGTTTTATAAATGCATTTATTACTTTTAACTCTGTATACATTAAACACAAATTTAATTTTCTTATAAATATACTAAAATTTTCGGCTCGTAACAACCGGTTAAGAATTGGAGGCATAATATGTTACTTTCGCCTTGAGAACTGCGTTAAAGGCCGATTTATAGATTGTTTTAAAATGCCATGGCGATGTTTCTTTATAACTTACAGTAATAACTGTTACTATTCCACTTGCTTTTATTTCTCTTTAATATCGCTACATACCTTGGCAGCATAATTTACATACAAGGAGGGACAGACGCCGACACAAGAGTGAGAATTGGCAAGGCAAGAGCTGCACTTATCAAGCTAAAAATGTCTGTAGGTGCAGCAACTTGACCTTCCAGAACAAGGTCAGGATTTTCAAAAACACAGTGAAAACTGTCTTGCTATATGAAGCAGAAAAAAGGCGAACAAAAGCAGCTAGTTCAAAAATGTTGCAGATGTTTATCAACTCATGTGTCCAATTGATTCTACGAATCCGATGGCACACACTCATCATCAACGATGATCTCTGGCGGCGCACACAACAAGAACCAGTGGAAGAGTTAGTCTGCCAGCGCAGATGGAGATGGATTGGCCACACCTTCAGAAAGCCCACATCAGGCATCACGAGACAAGTCCTCACTTGAAATCCTCGGGGCAAGAGTAAAAAAGGTCGACCCAAAATGACTTGGAGAAGGGAACTAGATGCAGACACCAAAAATAGTGGGCACAACTGGGGACATCTGGAGATACTGGCCCAAGACCGGGAAGCCTGGAGAACCTTTGCTTGTGGCGTATGCCCCGAATGGAACGACAGACGATCATGATGATTCCCTTTGATTTGTCCATGTTTATAAATTATACAAGCTATCTAAAATTGACATCAATTATGTTCGTTATTTAAACATTACAAACAATCTTTTCGTTCTAAAACTGTAACATCAACTTTGTTGGTTATCTAACTATTACATCAATTCTGTTGGTTATCTTACTATTTTATCAAGTCCATTGGTTATCTTACAGTTACATCAATTCCGTTAGTTATCTAAGTATTACATCAATTTTGTTGGCTGTCTTACTATTTCATCAATTCTGTTGGTTATCCAACTAAGACAACAAAATGGTTGGTTATCTTACAGTTACATCAATTGTGTTGGTTATATTAAATTGACATTAATGCTTAAAGGCTTGTAAATAAATTTTGCTGGTTATGTTATTATTGCCAAGAACTCTTCTCTTCATATTACCAAAGGCATCAATTATGTTTTTCCTATATTGTTGAATGAGTTCACTAAAAAAATCTGGACTCATCCTATTTTATGCCTGCTTGCAGCTATACAGAATTACCATCAGTGGTGTTACTAGAACAATGATTTTTGCAGTTCATCATTTCTCGCATATTTTGCATTAAAAAATAAAATATTTTAAAATAATTACGAGCACATTTGACTTGATCTAAAGACGAGACCTCGACTGAGACGATTAGGACCTAAACCGATCATTCCTCCCAGCCCCCTTCCATTTTTTTGTTTAAGTTGGAGAAATTTTGTATGAACGTTCTTTACATAATATGCAATATAAACATATCCCTCCCAGAAATGACCAGCTAAAAAAACATTGATCTTAAAGAGAAGCTAGACACAAATCTTGTGACATGTCTTTAAGTTGACATTGTGCTCGCCAACAGGCTGTCATTTGCATTACACTTGTGAGCCAGTGTCTGTAATATCTTTGGAACTTAACTTTCTGTTCAGTTTAGAAGGAAATGAAATACGTTTTTTATTCAAATTAATCTTGATGAGACAATGATAAGGATTGTTGATGTCTGGGCTTTTGTTGAAAGTTGCATGCCGTCTACCAGTTGATAATAGCATGCAATCTAAACCATCCCAGGTAAACAAATGAAGAATGGAATTGTAAATATAAGGCTTGAAAGTAATTTGAATTTTACAAAGTAATAACGTCCCGACTTTTTTAGCACTCAAAGATTACCAAGAATAAGCATGTCTAAAATAGTCAGTATTTTGTAAACATTCAGTAGTCGCATGAATTCAGTATTTTGTAAACATTCAGTAGTCACATGAATTCAGTATTATCCAAACATTAATAATTTGTTTAACATTGAATCTTTCAGTAAGCAGTAATTCTTTATAACGTGTCATGTTCCTGGAAACAGTCACGTGACTCGATTGGTACACCACGTGAATCGTACACATACAGAAATTCTTAGCTTTATAGACGTAACCGAACAGTGTAAAGTGGTAATAAAACTAATTGTCATGATATATACTACTGATTGCATTTTTTTATGTTTCTTGCTGACATCAGCTGGTAAGTCAATTATAATCTGTGTTTGGGGGCGATGCTTGTATGGCAATAAAATTCTTATCTGGTGGCGATGGCCTGTCTTGTCCCGTATAATACACGTCTGTTGGCAATGGACTGTAGTCTTCCTTAGAATCTGTGTCTGTCATGTTTCTTATAACTTATGTCTGGTGGCGATGGACTTGCATGTCCTGTATAGCCTACGTCTGGATGCGTTGGCCTGGCATGTCCTGTACAGTCGTATGTCCGGTTGCAATGGGCTGGTTATGTTCATTATAGCCTATGTCTGGTAGCGATGGCCTGGCATGTCCTGTACAGTCGTATGTCTGGTTGCAATGGGCTGGTTATGTTCATTATAGCCTATGTCTGGTAGCGATGGCCTGGCATGTCCTTCATAGCATATCTCTTGTGGCGATGGTCGGGCATGTCCAGTGTAGTAAATGTTTGGTGGCGATGACCTCGCACGTCACATTTACATCCATGCTTAAGGGAGATGAGATTAAATTAATGGCCCACGTGAATTCGTCAAGTTCATTCTTTTTGTGTTCTTTCCAAGGTCTCTGACGCTTTTTACAAACATGTTTTAAGCTGACAGATTAAATATCACTGAAGCGTTGCAATTTATTTTACAATTACAGATTACTTATAGTGCTGACAACTTCACGACTGCTGATGTTTGACTAAAAATTGAGCTCATCCCTTGTCTTGCCTCCATCGAAAGACCCATTTCCAAAACCAAATGAGCAATATGTTTTTATTGACAATATTAATTGCATGCTGTTAAGAACGCGTTTAAAATGCTGATGTACAGTATTTTATGTGTTTTTTGCACATCGTTTGAAGCACCGTGAAATTGTGCTAAATTGACGTTCGTCTTTCGAAAACTCTTGGATAAATCTTTCATTCAAGAAAGAACAAAAACTATTTACAGTAAAATTATATTTTAAAAAAAAACAACAAAACTTTTTTCTTTCCATTGTTAGTTTCCCTTGTTACTTTCCATTGTTAGTTTCCCTTGTTACTTTCCATTGTTAGTTTCCCTTGTTACTTTCCATTGTTGGTTTCCCTTGTTACTTTCCATTGTTAGTTTCCCTTGTTACTTTCCATTGTTAGTTTCCCTTGTTACTTTCCCTTGTTACTTTCCCTTGTTACTTTCCATTGTTACGTTCTCTTGTTACGTTCTCTTGTTACGTTCTCTTGTTACGTTCTCTTGTTACGTTCTCTTGTTACGTTCTCTTGTTACGTTCTCTTGTTACGTTCTCTTGTTACGTTCTCTTGTTACGTTCTCTTGTTACGTTCTCTTGTTACTTTCCATTGTTACGTTCTCTTGTTACTTTCTCTTGTTACGTTCTCTTGTTACGTTCTCTTGTTACTTTCCCTTGTTACGTTCTCTTGTTACGTTCTCTTGCGACTTTGTCGAAAAGCCTAAGTTTTCTTTCTGACATACAACGCCGACCCAGTCCCTGACTGATAACATCCCAGTCCCTGACTGATAACATCCCAGTCCCTGACTGATAACATCCCAGTCCCTGACTGATAACATCCCAGTCCCTGACTGATAACATCCCAGTCCCTGACTGATAACATCCCAGTCCCTGACTGATAACATCCCCAAAACTGTTCTAAATAAAATTGAATACGATCTTAACTTACAAAAGTCTTATCACAAAATGAGAGGACGTTGTTTAATTCAATTCGACAGTTTAGGATATGATGGGCGAAACCATGGTATCTTTGTTCGTTCATCAACGCTGGTACAGAAAATTAATACTATAAAAGTATTGATTTCCTATGTATTACATATCTAACCGATACTTTTTATCATAAGTGTTAATTAACCAATGCATTCCATCCTTCGAAATATCGGGCACTGCATTCCACCATGAGAACTATCTGGCACTGCATTCTACACTGAGACATATCTGACACTGGATTTAACTTTGAGACCTATCTGACGGTGCATTTTACTCTGAGACCTATCTGACACTACATTACACTCAAAGACCAAGCTGGCACTGCATTACACTCTGAGACGTGACACAGCATTCCACTCTGAGACCTATCTGGCACTGAATTTCACTCAAAGACCAAGCTGGCACTGCATTACACTCTGAGACGTGACACAGCATTCCACTCTGAGACCTATCTTGCACTGAATTTCACTCTAACCTGGGACTGCATTCTACTCTGAGACCTGTCTGACACTGCTTTCTACCCTGAGATCTAACTGACACTTCATTCTATTAAGATTATATATTATTATTTAATTAATCCAAATAAATGAAGTTATTATTTAATTAATCCAAATAAATGAAGTTATGTTTCATATTAAATTGTAAATATTCATTTTCATCCCATAAATAAATAAATACTTTAAATAAGACACTAATTTACATTATAACAATTTAAAGACAATTTGGTGGGAGTTCTCTGGCAGGAGAATTATTCACTCTATAGTGACATCTGCTATAACGATCGCCTTTACATTCATGGCTCAACATTTATTGACCACAACCATAGCAACAATGTTTTCAACTATCATTACCACAGGTAACAAGGTTAATTTGTCTAAAATGTTTCCTGCTATATTCAAAAAGTATATTTTTGCTAAACTCTTAACTTAGAAAATATATTTATTTTTGATGCCGTCAGCGTTGTAGCTAGGATTAGTGCCGCCCCGTAGCTGGTCAATATTTTAGCCGCCCCCTTGAACGAAACAAAAAGAAAATTGTCGCGCCCTTGGGCGATCACCCCTTTAGCATCCCCTTCCTAGAAATGTTCTTTCAGTTTGTTCGGGGTTGGGGTGGGGCGGGGGGGCTGACACTGGACCGGCTTTTGTGTTGTCTATTACTGAAATATTTCATTCACTGAATGGGACCGAGCTATTGCTCTTTAATGGCCCCGGCAAGTATGGAACAGGCCTGCCTCAGCTGCTGGGCAGTCCCGTATAACAGGCTCTCGACGTGGTTGGCTGGGAGCACCCCGTATAACAGGCTCTCGACGTGGTTGGCTGGGAGCAACCCAGTCACGCCAGTCGCTAATGTTGTCTATTACTAACTAACGCACATATTCTGGTGAAGGTCTGAGATTACTCTCTTATGACCCCGGCTAGTAAATTGGCTATCAACTCCATCTGTTGAGCTGAGCCATACAACATGTCCCTCACAAAGGATCCTCCAACCGCCCTGGCTTCCCCCGGGAGATCTAGTGCGGGACACTCCGTCAACAGATGTTCTAAGGTCTC
>CAXITT010000131.1:0-83764 GCA_964033795.1 Lymnaea stagnalis | reverse complement strand
GACCTGGTGCATGAAAGAGGACCTCTTTAGTCTCCTGCCACCCACCCAGTTATTTTGCATTTGAAAGGCTGGTTCATTTTCACCGAGCCGTCGGTACCTCTCTACGGTATTTAAGATGGATTTTTCCCTTCTAATTTGTAGTGGTTCTACATTGGCCAAGACTTCTACAGCAGCTGTGGGAGTAGTCCTGTATGCGCCACAGATGAATCTCAGTGCCTGATTCTGGATTCGGCCCAGTTTTTCCAGTGCGGTCTTACTTGCAAAGGATTGGACCGGCATGCTGTAGTCCATCACCGACCTTACACTGCTTAGAAAGAGAGCTCTAAGCGTACTTGCGTTCGCGCCCCAACTTGTGCAAGCCAATTTTTTCACCAGGTTGAGCTTGGCGGTCGCCTGGGAGCAGAGGTCCTGTACAAAATTATGCATTTGTACCTTTTGGTCCAGCTTAACTCCCAAGTAGACCGGTTGTTTGTCCCACTTTAGTGCTACATCGCCCACCTTGAGCTCGATCTCCTGTTTGAGAATGGTCCGCCCATTTGTGAAGAGTGAGTAGACCGTCTTCTCGGTGTTAATTTCCTGATGCCACCGCCGCATGTAATCTCCCCCGATTATTGTTCTCTTGAAGTTATTCTTTCCGTAATTCAAATCAATTGTGAGTTTGGGTGGGGAATATATGTTGACGATAGTAAAGCACTTTTTCCCTTTCCAGACATTTACCGTTATGGTGTCTGAGTTGGGTTTATGTAGCTCTACTGGTTTTATTTCACATTTTAAGTCCAACCTAACTAAAGTGACCAAACCTTGGCACTCGGCACAACCACAGTCGTACGTCGTGTACCCGTTCACCCTGAACCCTTTGGCTTTTAACCGTGCTTCCTGGAAGCACGCAACGTCTATCTTTTCCCCTCTCAACAGATCTGTTACCTCATACTCACCTTCGGTGCGAGGCCGTTTGCATTTAGTTGTAAGAAGTTGAGATTGATGGGGTCCAACTCTCCAAAAGTCATCCCATCGTCGTTCTTATCAGAACTAAAATAGAGTCGTTGTGTTCTGACGTCTTTTGCGGGGCTATCTTGGGGGCTACTTGCTTTTAGCCCTTTACTCTTAACCTTTGCTCGTTTCTTGGCATTCTCCGTGCGCATGCACCTAATCTTCTTGCGCTTTCTCCCATCTCTAGGCTTGTGTTCATTGGGTTGGACATCGTCCATTGTCAACAGTCAGTTACCTGTAACGAGAAAGGGGAACAACCAGCAGATCTTTGTGACAACGTTATCATAGTGGGTTACTTTCAGTGGCAGAGTCTACAGGTTCTTGTAGGCTTTACCACTCCCTTATCTATGCTCCTTATAAGGTGGTTCATCTACCCTGAGTTGGCTTGTCCTTCCCCGCTGTCCGCTGGCGCTTATTTATTGGCCTCTATTGAACGCATATCCCTACCCGGCGGCAACGACCCCGAGCGGGACCTGTGGCTATCTCCTAGCAGTAGAAACGAAAGCGTCCATTTTTCAGTTCTTTCTCTACATTAGTTAACTTGCTTTCTGTTAATTTCTGCGCATTTCTGATAGAACTTGTTATGATATTATGGATGCGTTTGTTAGTCTTTTTTATGGTAATGTATGTACACCATAATTATCATTATCCATTAAACTTCCAAACAGAAATGTCTGGCTAAGATGTTTACTAGGTTTGACAGTTCGTACCCTTCATTCCTTGCTCTCGATCCTGAAATGTTCAGACTAATGAGACGAAGTCCTGTTTAAAAGTAGAAACGAGTTTGGTTTTTGTCTCAGTTTATCCGGTACACAATTCTTTAAAAATCTTTCGTCTCGTCTCCGCCTTTGACGGTTCCTTACACGAGGTAGCCATGTTTAAGTTGCACTACAAGTCCTGCATTACGCCAGCGCCTGCAGTAATACTTTCTCTCGTCTTTTTCCACTCATTATAGATTAGTTTAAATTATTTTAATTTCATCTTAAGATGTAAAGTTGATCTACTTGATTTTCGATTTTTTTAATAAGCCTTCGTATAATAGAAAAAACAAATTTGATTGATTAAAATATGTTTACCATAGCGCATACTTCTTACTAGAATAAAACATTTGTATTGTAGCTCTGTGAATTATAATCGTGTTTTAACCATGTGTGTTATGATGTGTGATTGAAACCGAACCAATTACTGACTACGAGTTTTGTTATTGTGACAATTGATATATTTTTTAAAATTAATGTAAAACAATTTTTTGCACAATTATAATTCATTCGCTTCATGCCCGTTGTGCCTATTGACTTTAAAATGACAAGTCGATGTTGTAAGTTTATTTTGGGATGCATGTCTCGTTACATATTAACATAATTTTGGGTAATGTATGCAGTTCTCAGAGAATTGTGCAGATTCAGAATGTTAGCTTACTTCCCGCATTTGTTTTATAGTAATAAGCCCACAAGATTTATAATTTGCTGCAGCAAAACCAGAGAAAGTGAAGATCAAAAGTTTTGCTAAATGATTAAGCTTTGTCTTGTTTTAAAAACAAATTATGCATCATCTAACATCTAACCATAAAATCTAGCTGTTTCGGTCTTTGTGCTCACCGTGTCTCTAGACACTAAGAAGATGGATTTGTCTTTGGATTTGAGGATATTGTGTCGTTCATCAACGTAGAAACGTGTGAGGTTTATCGACATAGATTTAAGTATTTTCCGTGACTTTAAAAAAAATAAATATATAACTATTATTATAATGGTTGCAATCAAACCAAATAAAGTCAGAACAAGAAATGTTCTGAGTTGTTAGCAAGGCTAGACATTTCCTTTTATTCTTTCCAAAGAGTTAATCTACAAATGTATAGTGAAACACGACAATACTTTATTTATAAAATGAAACGTAAGCTTGTTTTCTCTGGGAACACATTAAAATATTGTAACGTCATATTGTATTTATTGTGTTATTATTGTGGACAGTTATTTGTCAACAAATACTTTGGACACTTACTCCATCACTAACACGTTTTTCGTCTTCATAACGAAAAATGTCAAGTCCTGCTGCTACACATTCCACTTTTTTTTAAAGTACTTACAGTATGTCTGAGCCTTTAATATATCAGAAAAGTTTCAATAAGTTTAATAGCCGATATTTTCACACATAAGTAATTATGGAACTATCTGCTTATCTCGCCTTACACTCGTGGTTGCACGGTGCTTCAACTGTACTCTCGTTCTCAGTTCTTAATGTCGTATCATTCCAGCTTCTCAAAATATCCTCTAATCATCACGACGTTACAACAATTAATTGCACTAATCTTTATATTTTAAAATTATTATTATTTTTGATGTTATTTTAAAATTACATTTATATAGCGCATCAGCCCAGCCTATATGTAGGCTCAATGCACTTCACATAAAAATAAGCAATTAATTTTATTAAATATTTTTTTTTAAATTGGGGAAAAGGGTGACCTCATCCACCCAACTACTATCTACCCCTATCTAGCAATGAATAGCAAGCCATGCGAATCGAGCCTTGTTTATCATTTAGACGGGATGAGAATGAGTCGGTATAGCACAGTTTGAAGAGATGATTCTTGTTAGCATCTTTGAAGGCTGAGATCGCGAATGTGTAATGGGATAGAATTCCATGGTTTAGAGGCACAAAAAGAGAAAAATCATTTACCAAATGCTTTAGAGCGTGTTTTGGGAAGGTTTCAAAAAGTTGAATAGACAGAAGTTCAGTAAGATAGGAAACAGATACAAAGTAGTGACAATAGCGTGTAATCAATGCGTGCATGTGAATGGAGCTAGTAATGTGACTTAAGCAGTGGAGTATATAAGAATAAAGTTCTTTGCCTTTAGAACTAACCTATCAACTGAGTTTTGAACTTTCTGCAGTTTATCTTTGAAATTTTTGGGGAACCTGACAGAAGAGAATTACAAGATGAGTGGGAGCAAGAGCACAGACTAGTCTTTTTCTTGCTCTGACATTGATGCAGTGGAGTATGGAGCTGATCAGCTGAAGTGCGGTGTGCGCAGAGCAACAGACGTGAAAGGCATTATTATTGAAGTACACGTTTTCAGAAAGTTAGTACCTGGAGCTGGTCACTATTTTGCTGCCCCCTTCCACTAAAGAACAAGAAAAGCGTCTCCAATTGACGATCGCCCCTTACACATACCCTGACTGGGGGGTGACTGGGGGGTGACTGGCCACTGACCCCCCACTGACCACCGGCTTTTGGGTGGTTTATTACTGGAGGGGTCATAGTGCATAGCAATTTAAATTTTAAAAAAAAAACTGATAATACGGGTTGGGGCCGGGGGGGGGGGAATGTTTCTGGGCCCTTAACTCATTGACTCCCTGGCCATTCCTATGCCCCTGACAGTCATTTTTAAATTCGCTGAATTTAGATGTCTCAAAACAACTTAAAATGATAGACTAATCCACATTTTTTAAAGTTTGTAATTTTAAAAAAAAATACGTTGTTGTTGTTAATTATAGAATAAACTGTTGTGTGAATTTTAAATATTAATTTTTTTTTTTTTAAACATGCTTTCAAGCTCGGTAGTACCACACTATGGCCGCCTCTGAGAAAATAGTGTTTCTCGACTTAAAAAGAAGAAAAAACAACAACAAACCAAATAAACCGACCGCTTGACCTCTCAGGGTGAGTCTTGTTTTCCGATTGTGTGCCCGAGCTCAGTTTACCTCAATCCTACTGACGGCTGCTCGCAAATGTACTGTTAAAAAAAAAAATGTGTTCGCTTAAATTAATCGTGCTTGTAACTTTGTGATTTAATACTTAGAGATCGTTTGGGATTTGTGTTGTCTGATGAATAATTGTGCAGTAATTGAGAGGACGAGACCAGACAAAATTGAACAATTTACATTTAATTAAGCAATTTCAAATAAGTGAATACATACGAATATGTTACAGCTTGTTGTGTTAATGATATTATTATCGTCCCGAGGCTTGTTTACTATGTGAATAAAGTGTTTAGTCGAAAGTGGACTTGACAATTCATTTTAAGTAGAACTGGCAGTGGCGTTTGAACAGTGTATATATTTTCTGGGTAATCGGTACAAAGTATTAATAGTTTTGGAAATCTAACCATTGCATTTTCTGGCTTGTCTGACAAATTAAATGCATGACATTGTTTTGGCAATCTAACCAATCCATTAAGCTTTCTGGCTCACGTAAATCACCATTGCGAATGTTTGTTTGACCTGATTACTTCATTCAATTTCCAGAGTTGTTATGGCATGTACTTAGAAGTATGGCGTGTACGTAGACGTATGGCGTGTACGTAGACGTATGGCATGTACGTAGAAGTATGGCAAGCAAGTGGAAGTATGACGTGTACTTAGAAGTATGGCATGTACTTAGAAGTATGGAATATTGTCAACTTGGCGTCAATTCTCCTTATCTGACGTTTCCTCAAGGAGGAAACATTATTGTAATTACTTTAAATTTGATGTAGTAGAATGTGGCCGTGTATTGATATGTTTTTTGTTTGCACATCTACTATCTATCCAATGCTTCCAACTGGCTGGTTTATCTAATGGCAGCATGTATGGGATGGCTTAAATCACAGATGTAGCTAGATAGTTTGGCACACTGGGACAAGATTAAATTTAAAGAACCTCCCTTTCTTTTTTTCAACTCTCAAACAAATTATTTTCATCAATAAAACAATATCAAGGCCCTTTACCGCCCCTGACTAATCTGGCACCCAAGGACACCTGTCCTGCGTGCCGCCCCCCTAAGCTATGCCTCTGTTTTAACCAACCAAATCAATTCATTTTCTTGGTCATGAAACAAGACATTGTTTTTTTGCTTGACTTTTTTCTTCCGTAAGAAAAAATAATGTTCCACGGCATATGTATCATAGTACCTATACGAAACATATAGCGTGGCCCACCCCCATGCTGTTAATTTCGTATAAGTTGTTCGTTTTAAGATGTGAAACCTCGTGTATGAGTCATATGCGTGGGAATTTCGGCCGCTAATTTGTTTGTGGCTCATCGAAAACATTTGTTAAGTTATTTAGGTTAACTAACTCTTCCGTGAAATGCTTTGTGAGCTCAAACTCCATTTTATTTTACTCTAGCTTCAGCGTCGGCAAACAACTTAAACTAATACAAGTAATTACTCTCTGATATCCATTGGCAAATAAATCACTTGTTTATTTACTATAGTCCTAATTGAGTTTCACTGTAATTCCTGCATTATAATAGCCTTTGCAGTTAAAGATTATCTTTTCTGATTTTCCATTCACTAAAAAATGGCTTAAATTTGTTTTCTTTCAGCTGGAGATGAAAAGTCCACTTAGTGCATTTAAAAAAAAAAAAAAGAAATTAATGTTGAATAATTTTAAAATGGTGCATAATTTCTTACCAGAATATAACAAATATATTGTAAATATATGTATTCGTATGGGTTTGTAACCGTGTGTATTATTATGTTGAGCGATTGAACCGAAAACAATTCAACATCCTACGAGTTTTTTCATTGCGATGATCAACATCATATCAACATCATATCAATATCATATCAATATCATATCAATATCATATCAATATCATATCAATATCATATCAATATCATATCAATATCATATCAATATCATATCAATATCATATCAATATCATATCAATATCATATCAATATCATATCAATATCATATCAATATCATATCAATATCATATCAATATCATATCAATATCATATCAATATCATATCAATATCATATCAATATCATATCAATATCATATCAATAGCATTTCAATATCATTTCAATATCATATCAATATATATCCCATATATAATTGGATTAGCATTTGTTTTCTTTTTTTATTTTTGTTTGCACAATTCAATTAATGTTCATTCGATTCTTGTCTGTAGTATCTGTAGCCGGGTCGAATTTCGAAGATAAAGATTTCGTATGTTTATATAGAGATCTAAGTGTTTGGGATGTATGTCTCATTTCATACGTTACAAATGTAAACTTACTTTCCGGAAATTTCGTATGCAGCTTTCACTCATAGAATAGTATAGACAAGGAATGTTAACTTAATTTACGAGGTGTTTTTCTTGTATTAAACTCAGAAGAATTATAATTTGCTGCAGTCAAACCAAAAAAATGTACGAATTTGAAAAGCAAGAGCTTTCCTAATATCCTTTTAAGGTTTTGTCTTAAATTTTGTTTATGATTGCACATTTAATAATTTTTAAATCTAATTGTGATGCCCTTGGCTTGTAGTATCTGTAGACAATGAGAAGACCGATTTGTCTTTGAAGGTGCGGATATTGCATCGTTCATAGAAGTAAAAGAGATAGAGGTGTATGAGCATATTAATGACATAAACGTAATTTTTATGATTTTTTTATTATTGTAGTATATGAAGACTAATATAATGGTTAAAATCAAACCAAATAAAGTTAAATACACGTCTCCTTATGAGCTTTTCTGAACGCTGGACATTTCATTCTCATCTTTCCAAAGTGTCCAACTGAATTATAAAAATTATAAAAGTCAAATCAGACAACACCAAGTTTGCAAAATGATTGCACAGTAATTTTCTACACTTGTTAACTTGCTTTCAGATAGTTTTCTTATAATAGAATCACACGGTTAAAACGGTTTGCAGAAAACCAACCAATGCCAAAAACAGGACTGTCAATTTAAGCTGTTCTCAACACTTGACAGTTCATTCCCTTTATTCTTGACAGTTCCTTTCCTTGATTCTTGACAGTTTTTCCCTTAATTCTAGACAGTTTTTCTCTTGATTATTCACAGTTTATTCCCTTGTTTTTTCACAGTACATTCCATTGATTCTTGACAGTTCTTTTTCTTGATTGCTGAAAGTTCATTCCCTTTATTCTTGACAATAGATTTTGAAATGCACGACAAATCAGAATATAAGTGGTTTACAAAATAATTTCGGGCGTCATCATATTCTTTTCTATATATAGACACTAAGAGTATGGATTGGTCTTAGAAAGCTATAGTGCTGCATAGTTCCTAAAAGTCATCAGTGTTGTCTTAGGGCTATCATTCTAATTTATTTAATTAAATTAAGCAAATTTCGCCCATCCTCTCCTCCTCTGACTTCTTCTTACAGAAAGTACCCATGAGAAAAGCCACTATAATAATTCCTGTAGTAGAGGCTTGAGGGAATAAGTAGTTCTCTCACTTCTCAAATTTTAATTATTTGACATCCATATTTGATGTAAATCAGATTAAACCTTGAATATCTAGCATACACTTTTATTATCCGGATTATCTAATGGTCTGTACTATCAAATTGTCTGGTTTATATTATCTTTTGATCTATTTAATTGTCATTTCTATCCGATTTTCTGTTTTATTTCATTGTCTGTTCTATCCACTTAACTGGTTTCTAAAATTGTTTGGTTTTATTTTATTAACTTGTTCATCTAATGGTCTGTACTATCAAATTGTCTATTCCATCTTATTGTCTACTTTGTTTATATATATGTCAATCTCAGCTAGTTATAAACATTTCATTAAGTTGTCGTTTATATTGAATAGTGTGGTATGGGGATCTGAAGTTCTATCAATACTGACTGAAAGGAATAGCTAACTGTAATCATTTTCTGATCGTCCAAAGTATTTGAGGAGGGCAGCCTTGATACATTCATAATTTTTCTTCTGTTCCTCTGATAAAGAGCTAATTATATTAAGGCATTTTCCACTAAGTTTACTTATTAGGATATCATGCCATACATTTTCAGCATATTTATGAGTTTTGCATATACTTTCAAATTGAGTTAGGTAGCTTATAATATCTTCTTCTTCCGTAAAGTCTCTAAATTTGGGTTTTTATATGTTTGAATGTTCTCTATTCCTGTTGGTTTCATTACTTGTAGATTTGTAATTATCGCTTACACTATTCATCCACATTTACATACAAATACGGCCATGCTTGTCAAAACAAGAACCAGAGAACTACTTGAATTAGCACCACGGCGTTTATTGACTGATCAACGAACACATAATAAAATAATATCGCTGTAGATCAGAGTAAATGTAAGTGTCACTTATATAACTTCTTCCAATTCAAAAATCAACATTAATATGTTGTTTAATAACTAAATGACCATAGCAAGTGCTAATGAATAATTCTTCAAGTGTCACTTTTGAATTGTTTCTATCCCATAATTCCTTAACTTACTGTTTTCTCTAGTTAACAAAACAATACATTATTTTCCAAAACAAAATTGATATCTAAATATTTAATCTGTGACAGGTGTTAAAAGCCTCACTGAGATATGTTAGTTTCGAAAGCTGTTTTCAATAATCACCATTTTTTAAGTGATGTTTAAAAGATAATGAAAATAAAGAGCATATTAAAATGTTATGATAGTTATATATATATATATCTTTCATAAAACATACCGAGGAAGAAAAAAGAGTCCTACTGTGTGTAATTGATTGGTTAACTTATCAAGTTCTTTCACAAATGGTTTCAACTCAAGTCCTTTTTATACAACAATAATATCTGTTTTACTTCACAGACTGTAATTACATATACACGTCTATAGCACAGCTCGCTATCAGAGTGAAATAAAACACAACCTCCTTTCACAAAGTTTCTTTAACACTGCCCTACGACAAAAATGTACGTCACAATACGTAATAATGAGCATAAAAATACGTCAATTAATCTCTAAAAAAACCCACCGCGCGTAATGAAACATAATATCTAGTCACAAAAATTATTAATGCACTACCATACTAGATAGGTCCGTTGTATTTAAAATGCTTTTATTGTTTTCACTTATTTTTTTTAAAAATACAAACTTTAATGAACGTAAAAAAAATTGACTGAAAGTTAAAAATGAATTTTGATCAAAACCGAAGCTCAAACCAAAAGCTTAACGAAACTTTCGGCCAAAGCCGAAACTGAAACCAATATTGCAACCTTGAACATATGCCTAATATAATTAGTGTGGCGCTAATATAGTCAATAGTCACCTAAATATAATTTATTATAGCTATACAAATTTCACCATAATGTTTCGCTGTTTTCGTCATAATAATGCTTTGCATTTTTATAAATAATGGGCAAGATTTCGCTACATAAATATTGAGCCTAGTAACAACACACTAGTCCTTCCGTGCCTGGTGACACCCCTCATACCCATTGATATCAATATCGCCATTCCATTAGTTTTTCTTCCACAAAACTATTTACATTTGCTTAGGCCTAGTTACAACTTATTTTATGAAAATAAAGGGCAAATACGTCATCATGAGTCTGTGGAAATTTTCTCTGTGTATTAGTCATATAAAATACGATGACAGCAAGACGTCGAGCAATAAATAATATCGTTCTGTCGGCCTAGAGACAGACAGTCTTTCTTCTGGCAGTTGGCCACAAATCTCAATCAATCAAGTTAACTTTTATGTTTCGTCTGAAACCGAAAATTTGGCTGAAAGTTAACATTTCAGTTTCAGCTGAAGCCGAAACTTGGCCGAAAGGAATTAAATGGCAAATTTCGACGCCGAAACCGAAGCCTAAGCCAAAAATCGGTTGGTCTCTAGTTGTGATGTTGGTTGGAATGGAAGAAGTGGAATTTTGGATGACATGGATTTGTTTGGGTGGAATGTGGTGGCAGAGTTTTCTTTGGAGGGTTTCTTTGTCAATGTCTTATTGGTGGAGAGATTGTTGATGCCATGGTAGGGCTAGTTGACTTATTTGGTTTGGTGCGGTGGTAGTGATGGTTGGGTCCAGTGGCAGTGGTTTGTGTTGTGTTGTTGGTAGCGGTTATAGTGATGTGACGGTTGTTACTGTAATGGGGGTTGAAGTCGGACTGGACGTTTTAGTGTTATTGGAAATTCTGGCCATGAATTTGTTTGAATAGTAACTGTAGGGAAGTTGTTCGTTTGCATGATGGTTTGGTGGTGATGGTGGTGATGGAAATTAAAGGATTTAAGTTTCTTTTAATTTTATTAATTTAGTAAGAGAAATGATCTGGGTATTGGCTTGTGTGTTTTTGTACTGCTGGTAGTCCTGTGGCGAGAGATAAATGGTGTACTCCGCATTGGACGTCCATCTATTCTTGAAAATTGTGGGTTTTTTTTCTTGTAAATCGTTTATTTTCAGCGAAATCGGATTTCTGGCGTTCATAGCCGTTGGAAATGTGTTTTGGACTTTTGAAAACAGTAGAAATGAATTTTCTATGTCTTGGTCGGTCAAGGGAATGCACAAAACATGTTTAATTTCATGCTCGGCTTTGTATTCCGTTCCAGGAGAGCATCTCTCCCGCAAAATAAAATGGAGATTTTAAAGTTAAAATTAAATTGTTATAATTTTTATAAATACATTTCTTAATGTTTAAATCCGTATATTTTAAACAAAAATGGAGTTTTCTTATAAATATACTAAAATTTGTGACTTATAGCAAGGAGGTTAAGAATCGGAGGCATAATGTGCTACTATCCACCTGCTAACTGCGGTAAAGTCAGATTTTAAAGACATGGCGATGTTTCTTTACAACTTGAGGCATTAAGTGTTACTATTCCTCTTGATTTTTTTTATGGGATAGCTTTACGTACCTCACAGCAACATTGACAGAGAAGGAGGGACAGAAGCTGACATAAAAGTAACAATTGGAAAGGCAAGAGCTGCATTTAACACGCTAAAATAGTCTGGAGCTGCAGCAACTTTACCGTGCAGACCAAGGTCAGGATATTCAAAACCACAGTGAAACCTGTCTTGCTACATGGAGCAGAAAAATTGCAACCAACAGCAGCCAGTTTTTAAAAAAAAGCTAAAGACGTTTATCAACTCATGTCTCCGAATGATTTTACGAATCCGCTGGCCCAACGTCATCACCAACGAGAATCTCTGGCGGCGCACACAACCAGAACCAGTGGAAGAGTTAATCTGCCAGCGCAGATGGAGATGGATTGGCCACACCTTCAGAAAGCCCACATCAGGTATCATGAGACATACCTTTACTTGGAACCAGGATAAGAGAAAAAAAAAGGTTGACCCAAAATGACTTGGAGAAGGGAACTAGAGGCAGACACCAAAAATAGTGGGCACAACTGTGGACAGCTGGAGAGACTGGCCCAAGACCGGGAAACCTTATGAACCTGTGTTTCTGGTGTATGCCCAAGACGGGATGACAGACGAAGATGATTATGATGATGATTATGATGATGATTCCTCTTCATTTGCCAAAAATGAAGCGGTCTTTCAGATAGATCTTCATTACAAAAAGTTATAAACTGAGCTAACCATTTCCATCATACCTGCTGGTCAGCTATCTAAAGTTATCTCCTGGTCAGCTATCTAAAGTTATCTGCTGGTCAGCTATCTAAAGTTATCTCCTGGTCAGCTAACTAAAGTTATCTCCTGGTCAGCTAACTAAAGTTATCTCCTGGTCAGCTATCTAAAGTTATCTCCTGGTCAGCTATCTAAAGTTATCTCCTGGTCAGCTATCTAAAGTTATCTCCTGGTCAGCTAACTAAAGTTATCTCCTGGTCAGCTAACTAAAGTTATCTCCTGGTCAGCTAACTAAAGTTATCTGCTGGTCAGCTATCTAAAGTTATCTCCTGGTCAGCTAACTAAAGTTATCTCCTGGTCAGCTAACTAAAGTTATCTGCTGGTCAGCTATCTAAAGTTATCTCCTGGTCAGCTAACTAAAGTTATCTCCTGGTCAGCTATCTAAAGTTATCTCCTGGTCAGCTATCTAAAGTTATCTCCTGGTCAGCTATCTAAAGTTATCTCCTGGTCAGCTATCTAAAGTTATCTCCTGGTCAGCTAACTAAAGTTATCTGCTGGTCAGCTAACTAAAGTTATCTCCTGGTCAGCTAACTAAAGTTATCTCCTGGTCAGCTAACTAAAGTTATCTGCTGGTCAGCTAACTAAAGTTATCTGCTGGTCAGCTAACTAAAGTTATCTGCTGGTCAGCTAACTAAAGTTATCTGCTGGTCAGCTAACTAAAGTTATCTGCTGGTCAGCTAACTAAAGTTATCTCCTGGTCAGCTAACTAAAGTTATCTCCTGGTCAGCTAACTAAAGTCGTCTGCTGGTTGTCTAACAATGACAACATTTCTTAAAGACAATAAAACATTTTCATCAAGTCCATAAGTTATCTCGATATGTCTATACATTTTGTACATTAAAAAAACAAGAAAATGATATCGGCTTTTTATTTATCCATGTTCATAAAATATAAAAGTTATCCAATATTTGCATCAATTCTGTTGGTTATTTAATAAATAAAAAAAAAACAAAAAAACGTTTGGTTCTAAAACTATAACATCAAATCTGATGGTTATCTAACTATAACACCTATGCTGTTGGACATCCAACTAATATATACATTCTGTTTGTATTACATCAACACCTTTGGTTATTTTATTATTACATCAATTCTGTTGGTTATCTATCTAGTAAATCAATTCCGAAGGTTATATTACTATTACATCAATTCTGTTGGTTATCCAACTAATATATCAATTATGTTTATAATCTACCTATTACATTTTGTCTGTTACTTTTTTTAGTTTTACATCAATTCTGTTTGATATCTTACTATTGGTTATCTAATCATTACATCAATTTCTTTGGTTATTTTACTATAACATCAATTCTGTTGGCTATCTAACTATTACATCAATTCTGCTGGTTCTCTAGTTAATATATCAATTTGGTTGGTTTTCTTACGGTTACACAAATTCTGTTTGTTTTCGTACATTTGCATCAATTCTGTTGGTTATACAACTAAGACAACTATTCAGTTGGCCATCTTACAGATTCATCAATTTTGTTGGATATTTGACAAATACATTCATTCTGTTTTGCTTTCAAATAACTTCTGCTGGATATGTAAGTATTGCCAACGACTCTTCTCTTGAAACTACCAAAGTGATCAATTATGTTTTTCCTATACTTTTGAATTAATTAACTAAAAAATCTGTCCTCATCCTATTTTATGCCTGCTTGCAACAATTCAGAATTTCCATCTGTGGCCTACCTAGAATAATGATTTTCCTAGTTCATCTTTTCTCGCACTTTTCGCATTGAAAAAAATAAAATGTTTTAAAATAATTATTAGCACATTTTGTTTGTCCAAAGAACGTGAGACCTCAAGGCTACGATCATTTCTTTTCTTTGCTTTGTTTAAGCTGGAGAAATTTTGCATGAACCATCTGTACGTAATATGCAATATAAACATATCCCTCCCAGAAATGACCAGCTTATATATAACATTGATTTTTGAGAGAAGCTAGAAACAAATCACGTGACATGTCTTTAAGTTGACATTGTGCTCGCCAACAGGCAGCTGTCATTTGATCTACACTTGTGGGCCAGTGTCTGCAAAATCTTTGGAATTGATCTTTATGTTCAGTTTAGAAGGAAAGAAACTGTGTTTTTCATTCAAGCTAATCTTGAAGAGACAACAATGATAAGCACTGCTGATGTCTGGGCTTGTGAGGAAAGTTGCATACCGACTACCAGTTGACAATATCATGCAATCTAAATCATCCCAGGTAAACAAAGAAAGAATGTGACTTTTAAGATAAAGGATTGAACATAATTTGAAGTTTACAAAGAAACAACATCCCGTCTTTTTTATCACTAAAAATTTCAAGAAATAGCATCTCTTACATATACAGTATTTTGTTAACATTCATGAGTCGTATAAATTGGCTATTTGTTAAAAAACTTAATCTTTAGTCTACGGTGATTCTTTATAACTTGTTGTATCACTGGAAACAGCCACGTGACTCAATTGGTACACAACGTCACACGTACACAGACACTAATTCTGACCTTTACCATCTTCGGTTAGCTAAATAAAAACTGATTGTCAATATATATACTGCTGACTCGGACGGAATATGTTGAGGTTTCTTGCTCACATCAGCTGATATTTTACAATCTGTGTCTGGAGGCGATGCATGTATTGCAATAAGTTTCTTGTCTGGTGACGGTGGCCTGGCTTGTCCATATAATCTATGTCCGTTGGCTAATGTTGGAAGTGTCCCTTAAAATCTATTTCTTTTGTCGGTGGCCTGGAACTTCCCTTATAATCTAATGTCTGGTTGCGATGGCCTGGCATTTCCTTTAATATCTGTCTGCTGTCTATGGCCTGTCATTTCCTTTAAAATCTGTCTGCTGTCTATGGCCTGTCATTTCCTTTAAAATCTTTCTGCTGTCTATGGCCTGGCATTTCCTCTAAAATCTGTCTGCTGTCTATGGCCTGGCATTTCCTTTAAAATCCATGTCTGCTGTCTATGGCCTGGCATGTCCCTTAAAATCTATGTCCAGTAGCGATGGATTGTTTTGACACTTATATTCTAAGTGTGGTGGCGATGGCTTGTTTGTCAGTTTTAAATCCATGCTTGTGGTTGATGAGATCAACTTATTGGCCCGCTTAAAGTGATCTAGTTGATTTGGTTTGTTTTCTCTCCAAGGTTTCCTACGCTTTTAAAAACATGTATCACTACGCTGGCACATTAAATACGACTGAAGCGTTTCCATTTTTTAAACCATCACGACCACATTCACGATCACTGATGTGTTACTGAAAATTGAGCTCTATCAATTACTTTACCGCTGTCGAGAGACCCATTTTTAGCACCAAATGAGCGATAAATGTTCATTTTTCCATTGTTTGTAGAGTGCTTTTCAGCAAGCCCTTAAGATGCTGGTTTACATTATTTTATATGTTCTTGCACATCGTATCTGTATTACAGTTTGAAGTACAGTAAACCTGTGCTAAATCGACGTTGGTCTTTCGAAAACTCTGAGGTAAATGTCTCATTCATGGAAGAATTTTTTTTTTTGAAAGTTCTTTAAAGTAAAAAATTAATTTTAAAAAAAATAAATATATTGTTCCATTCATAGACATTTTCTTCTGTTACTTTCTCTTGTCACTTGCTCTTGTTGCTTTCTCTTATTTTCTTTTGTTACTTTCTCTTGTTACTTTCTCTTGGGACTTTGTCTCAAACGCCTAGATCACGTTCTGCTACACGAAGCCCACCCAGTCCCTGATGATATGCCAAAATCTGATCCGAAATAAAAATGAAAGTGCTCTTCATTAAGAAAAGTCTTATCACAACAAGAGAAAAACTTGTTAAAGTTAATTAGCCAGTTTAAGACATGTTATACGACTCCATTGTACCTTTTTTCGTTTAAAAATTGCGGTACAGAAAAATAATACTATGAAAGATTGATTTCCGTATGCTACTATTAACCAATTATTTTTATTAAAAGTTTTAATTAATTAACCAATGCATTCGATTCTGAGACCTATCTGGCACTGCATTTCTAAGTTCTATCTGGCACTGCATTTTTAAGGTCTATCTGGCACTGCATTTCTAAGATCTATGTGGCACTGCATTTTACTCTGAGATCTATTTGACACTACATTTTAGTCTGAGACCTATCTGGCTCTGAATTTTTCCTGATACCTATCTGGCACTGCATTCTACTCTGAGACCTATCTGGCACTGCATTCTACTCTGAGACCTATCTGGCACTACATTCCATTCTGAGACCTTTTTGGTATTGCATTCTTCTCTGATACCTATCTGATACTTCATTTTATTATGATTCCTATCTGGCATTCTACTCTGATACCTATCTGATACTTCATTTTATTATGATTCCTATTTGGCAGTGCATTCTACTCTGAGACCTATCTTGCACTGCATTCTACTCTGAGACCTATCTTGCACTGCATTCTACTGTAAGACCTTTATGACACTACATTTCAGTCTGAGACCTAGCTGCCACTGCATTCGACGCTTCGATCTCTCTGAAATTGCATTCCGCTGCTCTGAGAGCTATCTCACATTGCATTTCACTCTGAGTCCTATATGGCACTGTCTTTTACCCTATCTGGCACTGCATTCTGCTCTGAGATCTATCACGCACTGCATTCCACGCTGCGACCTATCTGACCTATAATATCTTAAACACAAGACACCTTTTTTTATTTCTCTAGCGTAGAAATCAGCCATAAATGAACTCCTGTGGTGACAATAATATCTTAATTAGTTAAAATTTAGATTTGGTAATGAATGGGGGAGCACCTGTTAAATTCGTACAGCCTGGGGAATAGTATATTTTTTTAGAACGTGCGGTTCTAACCTTTAGACAAAGAATTAGCCCTGATCCAGTTGATCTTCGGTATGTGGGATGAGGTTTGTGGGGAGTATCATCCTAACTGTTTTGAATTTTAACACCATATTAAAAAGAAAAAAAAAAAAGGTTCACCAAGTGAACAATGCTTAGTGGGTGGGATATTACTAGATTATTGTATCAGTCTATTTAATCGGTGTTTAATTTCAGCCGATGAACTCCCACACCAGCAGGTAATACTCAGCCTGGGGAATAGTATATTTTTTTAGAACGTGCGGTTCTAACCTTTAGACAAAGAATTAGCCCTTATCCAGTTGATCTTCGGTATGTGGGATGAGGTTTGTGGGGAGTATCATCCTAACTGTTTTGAATTTTAACACCATATTAAAAAGAAAAAAAAAAAAAGGTTCACCAAGTGAACAATGCTTAGTGGGTGGGATATTACTAGATTATTGTATCAGTCTATTTAATCGGTGTTTAATTTCAGCCGATGAACTCCCACACCAGCAGGTAATACTGAAGTTTAGCAGACTTCCAATTTGTGTACTATAGATTAAGTTAATAGCTTGTTTCTTTTCGCCGAAATTGTAAAAATGTTTAAGATTAAAAAGAAGTCGGTGGGCCTGTTATACACTAGGTGGCTGAGTTTATGCCATGTTCGCATTTTATTAATGGGTCACCTAGGTACTTATGTGTCCGTACTTTGTCTATATGGTGATAACTATGTATTTTCATGTCTCTACTTGCTCTACGCTTTGATAGTTTATTGTGAGATCTGTATGTAGGTAGATGCAATTATTCCACACAAGTAGGCACGTTTTTGTATCTACATTTAGATGATGGAATTATCACTTTTTGTAATTTAATTGCTTATGCTTCTCCTATTCCGGGGTTCCACACAGAGGGAAGCCATGTTGGAATCATTGTGCAATATCTGTATAGCAGAGCATGACACGAATAAGTCTTTATTTTTCTATTCCACTATAAAGTAGCTGAAACTTACCATCAAATTACCGTATCCATTCTTTGGCGTATGCAACCAAATCATAAAATTTCATAGATAATCTGACAAGGCATTGATTAATTTATTTTGTTTAAAGTGACCTATGCATTACATTGCCAGTTTTTTTTCGCTTCCAAATCTATTGAGAACTGGATTTTCTATAATATTAATTTTAACTCTGTCTATTAAATGTCTTCTTGATTAGGACGTAAAATGAACTTTAGATTTTAGAAGACGGAAAGTTCTTTTATGAAGTGGGGTGGCGTTCTTATAGCTTCTTTAAAATAATTTTTGAACACGGAACCTCTCTCAACCTCGGAAATTTCTTTTCCCGCTTTTAAGAGGTATATCTAGCTGATAAAGGCCAAATACGTTGTCCTGTCACTAGATGTTGCTGGGTAAGCCGTGGCGGAAGATAATGTTATACGGCACTGTTCAGCAGACGGAGCTGCTTGCCAATGTACTAGCCGGGGTTTTAAGAGCGTAATCTTAAACCCTCAACAGAATATGCGTGTTAGTTGAAAAAGGCAGCAGTACCAAATGTGATTTCCCAGTGAACACTTTGAACTCGTCCGGTAAATGCAGGTTAAAAACTATGACAGGCTTTGCAGTTTTTTTTTATGTAAAGAAAATTATTTTCACTCACTGTTGTGTTTTTTGGCAATGGTCTGGAAAGAAAAAAGACCAACCGAGAGCTTTGTTAGAAAACACAAGGAAAGACAATGTCAATAAACCCATGAAACTGTCAACGTGCGTCTAGTCATCAATTTGAAGTGTAACATGGGTAACTGATTTTTGCTCCATTTAGACATTTAAATTGTTTTCTACTTTTTATACAATTTCTTTGGATTACCCCCAGTGACTTAAATTTTCCTCTAGTGTTGGGAAGAACCTTGTTTTGCAAGCCAGTCAGCTCTGACTTGTGGGGGGATACCCGCGTGTCCTGGGATCCATTGAAGGGTCACGTTCCCTCCGTGAGATCGTATGTCTCGCACGAGTTCCATGATTGCCTATACCGTCTTAGTGTGCCAAGAGCACCTCTTCACAATTTCAAGAGCACATTGTGAATCGGTGAACACTACGACGGATGGAAATATCTTGCGTTTTGCTAGCCGACGGTGCGCTTGTCTCAGGTCCATAAGAATAGCTTCAACTTCTGCTTCAGCTGCAGAACTGTTCTTGCCGCTTGGGCCTGAAATCTCCTCTGTTGGAGGTACCCCCTTCGGGTATTGTATGATCGTGCCGTAGCCAGCCCGCTTTTCGCCAGGGATATTAGAGCCGTCTGTGAAGACTGATATCATTTCGTCCCTATTAGCCTTAATCGTCTCTAGTGCGGCCCCCTTTTGCTCATTTTGGGGGCTCGACTTATTAACCGCCGTGTGTGACAGGGTCAGACGTACATCCGGTGGTTCGCCGCTATCCTGTGGTGATCTCTCCTGGATCAAGCGTAATTTTTCCCTGTTTCCTGGTAAAGGGTGCTTTTTCTCCAATGAGTCGATCGCATTCATAAATGAGGGTCTTTTAAGCCTTGTCCTCTTTACCCAGCGGTCTTGTATTTGGAAACAGGGTTCCGTTCGTTCGATTCGACGGAAACGCTCTACCTTCGTCAGGATAGCTTTGTCCCTCCTGATGTGTAGTGGTTCTATGTCTGAGATAATTTCCACGGCGGCCGTGGGTGTGGTACGTAACGCCCCGCATATGAATCTGAGAGCTAGATTCTGCATTCGGTCCAGTCCCGCTAGAGCCGTACGACTCGCGAAGGCCTGGACCGGCAGACTGTAGTCCAGGGCACCTCTTACACTCCCAAGGTAAAGATTTTTCAGGAGTTTTGTGTCAGCTCCCCAGGTGGTGCTGGCAAGTTTTTTGATCAGGCTGAGTTTTGACGTGGCTCGAGCGCCGAGTTCCCGCACATGATTGTGAAGTTGCAGTTGTTAGTCCAACTTAACGTCCAAGTACGTGGGTGATTTGTCCCATTTTAGCCTTTTCCCGCAGATTTGGAGGTTGATGTTCTCCTTTAAAGCATTCTTTCCGTTTGTAAATAGCGAATAAACGGTCTTTTCCGCATTCACCACCAATCTCCATTTCCTAGCATAATCCTGTATCTTGGTGAGATCGTTCTGCAGCCGGTTCTGCAGCTGCTGGATGGATTTGCAAGAGCTCCAAATCGCTAGATCGTCCGCGAACATTGTGTTCTTCGTTACCAACTGTGACTGCAGGTCGTACACATACACCAGGAACAAGGTGCAACTCAAGACCGACCCCTGTGGGAGTCCATCCTCTAGTGCACACATGTTCAAAACCTTGTCCCCTACACGGGTGGATATCGTACGGTTTGATAAAAAGAATGAATCCACATGTGCATGATGGCTGTTACTCCGAGCAGTTGTAACGTGTAGAGCAGACCTGCCCTCCTGACTTTATCGTAAGCATTCTGGAGATCGAAGAACACCGGGACGGTATGGTTTCACAACTAGAGCTCATTAGTGGTGCTTTGGATGAATTGTATTACCAAATCCATAGGTTGCCTCCCCTTGCGGAAGCCACCTTGGTTGGTAGGAATGCTTTTGGTACTTTCCAAGAACCAATACAGTCTTGCGTTCACCATTCGCTCTGCTACTTTCCCAAAACACGATGTGAGGGATATCGGCATATAGCTAGAAGGTATGTCACTTGGTTTGCCTTCTTTGGGAATTGGGAAAATCACTGCTCTTTGCCACGCCTTTTGCAGGATACCTGTTGTCAAGGTTTTGTTAAAATCTAGCAATGCCCTATTCCAGGTCTTGCCCAAACGCTTGAGCATTTTATTAAAGATTTTATCTGGGCCTGGACCTTTCCATGCCTTGCATTTACCCACTGCCGTTTGCAACTCAGTCATTGTCTTCATTACTAAAAGGGATGAAGTGACCTAACCATTGCAATAACACCTGCTGGTAAGCTTACTAAAGGTATCAAATCTGCCCTCATCCTACTTTATACATGTTTACAAAAATGCAGAGTTATCAACTGGGGCCTACCTAGAATAATGATTTCACTCTTTCATCTTTTCTCGCACGTTCCTCATTGAACAAAAAGTATTCTAAAATAGTTCTAATCTAATTTGTTTCGATCAACGGACGTTAGACCTCAAAGGGTACGATCATTCCTTTTCTTTCCCTTGTTTAAGCTGGAGAAATTTTGTATGAACCATCTGTACATATTATGCAATATAAACAAATCCCTCCCAGAAATGACCAGCTAATAGATAACATTGAGCTTTGAGAGAAGCTGGACACAAATCACGTGACATGTCCTTAAGTCGATATTGTGCTCGCCAACAGGCAGCCGTCGTTTGCTCTACACTTGTAGGCCAGTATTTGTCAAATCTTTGGAATTGATCTTTATGTTCAGCTTAGAAGGTAGGAATTGTGTTTTACATTCAAGTTAATCTTGAAGAGACAACAATGAAAAGGACTGCTGATGTCTGGGCTTATGAGGAAAGTTGCATACTGACTTCCAGTTGATAATAACTTGCAATCTAAATCATACCAGGTAAACAAAGAAAGAATGGGATTTTAAAGATAAGGGATTGAAAATAATTTGAGGTTTACAAACAAACAACATCCCGTCTTTTGTAGCACTAAAAATTATCAAGATTTAGCATTTCTTAAATAATCATTATTTTGTTAACATTCGTTTGTCGTATAAATTGAGTATTTGTTAATACATTTAATATTTTAGCCTACGGTGATTCTTTATAACTTGCTGTATCACTGGAAACCGTCATATGACTCCATTGGTACACCAAGTCACATGTACACATACACTAATTGTGATCTTTACCGTCTTCCGTTAGCTCAATTAAACTATTTGTCAATATATATAATGCTGACTCAGACGGAATATGTTGAAGTTTCTTGCTCACATCAGCTGATATTTTACAATCTGTGTCTGGGGGCGATGCATGTATTGCAATAAGTTTCTTGTCTGGTGACGATGGCCTGGCTTGTCCATATAGTCTATGTCTGTTGGCTAATGACGGAAGTGTCCCTTAAAATCTATTTCTTTTGTTGATGGCCTCGCATGTCCTTTAAAATCTATGTCTAGTATCAATGGCGTGGCATGTCCCTTAAAAGATATGTCTTGTAGCAATGGACTGTATTGTCCCTAAAAGTCTATGTCTTGAAGCAAAGAACTGTATTGTCCCTAATAGTCTATGTCTTGTAGCAATGGCCTGTATTGTCCCTTAAAGTATATGTCTTGTAGCAATGGACTGTATTGTCCCTAATAGTCTATGTCTTGAAGCAAAGAACTGTATTGTCTCTTATAGTCTATAATTTGTAGCAATGGACTGTATTGTCCCTTATAGTCTACGTCTTGTAGCAATGGACTGTATTGTCCGTTAAAGTCTGTCTTGTACCAATGGACTCTATTGTCCCATATAGTCTATGTCTTGTGGCGATGGCCTTGCATGTCAGTTTTAAATTCATGCTTGTGGTTGATGAGATCAACTTAATGGCCCACTTAAAGTCATCTAGTTGATTTGGTTTGTATTCTCTCCAAGGTTTCTTACCCTTTTACAAACATGTGTCACTACGCTGGCACATTAAACACCACTGAAGCGTCTCCATTTATTTAAACATAACAGATTACTTAGTGTTGTGACACCTTCATGAGCATTGACGTGTAACTGAAAAGTTATCTCTACCAATTGCTTTACCTCTGTCGAAAGACCCATTTCCAGGACCAAATGATTAAAACATTTTTAGGTTTTATTTACATCAAGCGCGCTGTTAAGAACACTTAAGATGCTGGTTTACAGTATTTTATGCGCTCTTGAAACTCGTATCTGTATTACCCAGTTTGAAGTACAGTAAACCTGTGCTTAGTCGACATTTGTCTTTCGAAAACTCTTGGTTAAATGTTTCATTCATAGAATTTTTTTTTTTTTTACTCTATATCGGAGCTACCTACTTAAAAAGAGATGTTGAGAGCTGAGTTAGAGGATGTTTTATGATTGTGAATGAGGAGGGCTTTCGTTTTAGCATCGTTAAGCTTCAACTTGCTGAGATTCATCCATGACTTGACATCACCACTGCACTCCTGCAAGGTGAGGTTAGCGGATGTGGAAAGAGAGGGATGGGTATGCGTTTACAGCTGTATTTCCTCTGCGAATGACTGGCTCTCAACAGCATGCCTCACGAGCAGGAGGAGACTTTGGCTGGTATACATTGTGAATAAGACGGGACCTAAAACAGACCCCAGTGCCACTCCGTACACCTAGTAAGCATGCTGCGGAGTACGTTATCATCAATGACAACAGTGACAACAGTGACAACAGTGACATCAGTGACATCAGTGACATCGACAACAATGTCAAACGTGATAGACGTGATAGACGTGACAGACGTGACAGAAGTGACAGAAGTGACAACAGTGACAACGGTGACAACGGTGACAACGGTGACAACCGTGACAATCGTGACAACATTGACAATCGTGACAACAATGATAACAGCGACCGCCTGCATTCTATCTGAGACGTAGGACCGACACCAAGTCAAAACGCAACCAGAAATGCCAATATAATTATTAAGTGACTTGAAAAAGTGTTTGATATAACAACTGTATTGTAACTATGTTTTTATTATACATGTTTTGCAACCAAGTGTATTATTATGGTCAATGACTGAAACTAAACGTTGGACATCCTACAAGTTTTGTCATACTGACAATCTCTAACTATTAGCTGTTATTGAATTACTTCTGAGTTTCACAATTAATTTTCGTTCGATTGATGTCCGTTGTGTCTATAGACTTCAAAAAGACGGTTCGAAGTTTGAAGGCACGGACATAGCATGTTTAGGTAGACGACCGGACGTTTGGGATATATGTCTCATATCTTTCGTTCACTCATGTGAACTTACTTTCGGGTAATTTGTATGCTGTTCTCAGTCAGAGAATTGTGTCGACTCAGAATGTTAAATTACTTTCCGAGGGATTCATCTTTTAACATATTTAGAAGAATTATAATTTGTGGCGTCCTTAGCCAGAAGCTTAAGGGTTTCCTCCACGTTGAACGTCCATCGATTATTTTCAATGTCCTGGTCGGTCAAAGGAATGTTAACAACACGTTCAATTTTATGCCCGACATTGCTTCACATTCCGGGAAAGCATCTCTCCCGTACACTAACATGAGGAATAACACAAATCTAAAATCATTTTTTTTTTAAAGTTTATAAATAAATTTATTAATTTTAGCTCCGTATATTTTAAACACTAGTTGCCTTTTCTGATAAATATATTAAAATTTGTCGCTCGTAGCAACCAGGTCAAGAATTATTTTGCTTTTTTAAAAATTTCATCAACGCTGTTGGTTACCTTACAGTTTTCATCAATTAGGCTTGGAAATAATTTCTGCTGGTTATGAAATTATTTCCAACAACTCTTGTCTTGATCTTACCACAGGCATTAATTATGTTTGTCCTATGTTATTGATTGAGTTTACTAAAAAATCTGCCCTCATCCTATTTCATGCCTGCTTGCAACAATTTAGAAATACCAACTTGGGCGTAATTTAGAATACAGATTTTTCTAGTTTATCTTTTCTCGCAATTTACGCATTGAAAAAGAAGTATAAAATACTTATAAGCACATTTGGTTCGTTCTCAAGACTTGAGATTTCGAATGAGACGATTCCATGGGCGCCCGCAGAAAACTTTCTAAGGGGGGGGGTGGGGGGCAAAAAAAAATCGAATAACTTTCCAGGGAAGGGCAACATTTTTTTAGTAATGTTTTAATATAGTTTTAATTTACTGTAGCGTATTTGTATGGTGAACGAACGGACAGGACATCAGCTTAGTTACTTTCTCTTTATTTTCTCGTTACTTTAATACATTTTTTGTATATTTTTGTCTAAAAAATTTTCATCCAACCAATCCAGGAGGGGGGGGCAAGTGCCCCCCTTGCCCCTACCTGCGTGCGCCCATGGTCGATTCCGTCATAAAACGATCATTCGTTTCTTTTCCTTTGTTTAAGCTGGAGACATTTTGTACCAACCATCTGTTCATAATATGAACTATAATATATTACTCATAGAAATGACAAGCTAATATATAACATTGATCTTTGAGAAAAGCTGGAAAAAAATCAAGTGAAATGTCTTTAAGTGGATATTGTGCTCCACTATTCATTTGCACTACAATTCTAGGCCAGTGTGTAAAATCTTTGTAGCTGATCTTTATGTTCAGTTTAGAAATAAAGGAATTATGTTTTTCATTCAAACTAATTTTGAAGAGACAATGATACGCACTGCTGATGTCTGGGCTTATGACTAAATTGTATACCGACTTCAAGTTGATAATATCATGCAATCTAAATCATCCCAGGTGAAAAAAGAAAGAATATTACTTTAAAGGTAAGGGATTTAAAACAATTTGAGTTTCACAAAGAAATAATGTCCCACTTTTTAGCACTAAAAATTGTCAATATTTAGCATTTATTAAATAAATAATATTTTGTTAACATTCATTTGTCGCATAAATTTGGTATTTGTTAAAACATTTAATATTTTATTACTTGTGTCACTGGAAGCCATCATGTGACTTGATTGATACACCCCAAGTCACATATACACAATCACTAATTGTGATCTTTATCATCTTCGGTTAGGTCAATTAAACTATGTGTCAATATATATACTGCTGACTCAGACGGAATATGTTTAAGTTTCTTGCTCACATCATCTGATATTTTACAATCTGTGTCTGGAGACGATGCATGTAATGCAATAAGTTTCTTGTCTGGTGACGATGGCCTGGCATGTCCAAATAATCTATGCCTGTTGGCTATTATCTGTAGTTTCCCTTAAAATCTATTTCTTGTGTCGATGGTCTGGCACTTCCCTTATAATCTAATGTCTTGTTGCGATGGCCTGGCATGCCCATATAATCTATACCTGTTGGCTCAAGTCGGAAGTGCCCCTTAAATTCTATTTCTTTTGTCGGTGGCCTGGTATGCCCTTTAAAAGATATGTCTTGTAGCAATGGACTGTATTGTCCCTTATAGTCTATGTCTTGTATAAATGGACTATATTGTCCCATATAGTCTATGTCTTGTGGCGATGGCCTTGCATGTCAGTTTTTCATTCATGCTTGTGGTTGATGAGATCAACTTAATGGCCCACTTAAAGTCATCTAGTTGATTTGGTTTGTATTCTCTCCAAGGTTTCTTACCCTTTTACAAACATGTGTCACTACGCTGGCACATTAATCACCACTGAAGCGTCTCCATTTATTTAACAATAACAGATTACTTAGTGTTGTGACACCTTCATGACCATTGACGTGTAACTGAAGAGTTATCTCTATTTATTAATATATTTTCAGGTTTTATTTACATCAAGCGCGCTGTTAAGAACACTTTAAGATGCTGGTTTACAGTATTTTATGCGCTCTTGAAACTCGTATCTGTATTACACAGTTTGAAGCACCGTAAACCTGTGCTTAATCGACAATTGTCTTTCGAAAACTCTGGGGTAAATGTTTCAATCATGGTAGATTTTTAATAAAAAAAAGTTCTTTAACGAAAAATTTATTTACAAAAAAAAAGATATATTGTTCCTTTCATAGTTAGTTCCTTCTGTTACTTTTTCTTGTTACTTTCTCTTAATTTCATTTGTTACTTTCTCTTGTTACTTTCCTTTGTTACTTTCTCTTGGGTCTTTGTCTCAGATGCTTAGTTCACGATCTGTTACACAAAGCCCATCCAATAATTGATAACATGCCAAAATCTGATGCTGAATAAAAATGAAGGTGATCTTCATCAACGAAAGTCTTATTACAATAAGAGAAAACTTGTTTCAGTTAATTTGACAGTTTAGGACATGTTAGACCATTACACAGTACCCTTTTTCGTTTAAAAATTGCGGTACAGAAAAATAATACTATGAAGGAATTGATTGCCATAAGTTACCTTTAACATATTCTTTTTATTAGAATCTTTATTTAGCCAATGCATTCCACTCTGAGAACTATCTGACACTACATTTCAGTCTGAGACCTATCTGCCACTGTATTCCACGCTTCGATGTCACTGATATTGCATTCCGCTCTGAGACCTATCTCGCACTGCATTACACTCTAAGACCTTTATGGCACTGCATTTTACTCTGAGACCTATCACGCACTGCATTCTACTCTGAGATCGATCTATCTTTTACTCTTATCCATTCTGATACCTATCTAGCACTGCATTTTACTCTGAGACCTATCTGATACTGCATTTCATTATAATACCTATCTTGCAGTGGAATCTACTCTGAGACCTATTTCGCACTGTATTCCATTCTGAGACCTATCTGGCACTACATTACATTATGATAACTATCTGGCACTATATTCGACTCTAAGACCTTTCTGGCACTCCATTCTCTATTATGATACCAATCTGGCACTGCGTTGTACTCTTAGATCTATAGGGCACTGAATTCTACTCCGAGACCTATCGGGCACTGCATTATAAGCTGCGACCTTTCTGAACTATAACAATTTAAACACAAGACATCTATTGTATTTCTCTAGCGTAGAAATCAGCCATAAATGAACTCCTTTCGAGACAATAATGTCTTAATTAGTGAACATTTGGATTGTTTAATGACTGGGGGAGCACTTGTTAAATTCGTAAAGCCTGGGGAACAGTATATTTTTTAAAACGTTCGACTCTAACCTTTAGAAAAGAATTAGCCGTGATCGAGTTGATCTTCAGTATGTGGGATGAAGATTGTGGTATCATTCTTTGTCTTTTACAAAAGTATTTCTTTTGTCGGTGGCCTTGCATGTCCTTTAAAAGATATGTCTTGTAGCAATGGACTGTATTGTCCCTTATAGTCTATGTCTTGTATCAATGGACTATATTGTCCCATATAGTCTATGTCTTGTGGCGATGGCCTTGCATGTCAGTTTTTCATTCATGCTTGTGGTTGATGAGATCAACTTAATGGCCCACTTAAAGTCATCTAGTTGATTTGGTTTGTATTCTCTCCAAGGTTTCTTACCCTTTTACAAACATGTGTCACTACGCTGGCACATTAATCACCACTGAAGCGTCTCCATTTATTTAACAATAACAGATTACTTAGTGTTGTGACACCTTCATGACCATTGACGTGTAACTGAAGAGTTATCTCTATTTATTAATATATTTTCAGGTTTTATTTACATCAAGCGCGCTGTTAAGAACACTTTAAGATGCTGGTTTACAGTATTTTATGCGCTCTTGAAACTCGTATCTGTATTACACAGTTTGAAGCACCGTAAACCTGTGCTTAATCGACAATTGTCTTTCGAAAACTCTGGGGTAAATGTTTCAATCATGGTAGATTTTTAATAAAAAAAAGTTCTTTAACGAAAAATTTATTTACAAAAAAAAAGATATATTGTTCCTTTCATAGTTAGTTCCTTCTGTTACTTTTTCTTGTTACTTTCTCTTAATTTCATTTGTTACTTTCTCTTGTTACTTTCCTTTGTTACTTTCTCTTGGGTCTTTGTCTCAGATGCTTAGTTCACGATCTGTTACACAAAGCCCATCCAATAATTGATAACATGCCAAAATCTGATGCTGAATAAAAATGAAGGTGATCTTCATCAACGAAAGTCTTATTACAATAAGAGAAAACTTGTTTCAGTTAATTTGACAGTTTAGGACATGTTAGACCATTACACAGTACCCTTTTTCGTTTAAAAATTGCGGTACAGAAAAATAATACTATGAAGGAATTGATTGCCATAAGTTACCTTTAACATATTCTTTTTATTAGAATCTTTATTTAGCCAATGCATTCCACTCTGAGAACTATCTGACACTACATTTCAGTCTGAGACCTATCTGCCACTGTATTCCACGCTTCGATGTCACTGATATTGCATTCCGCTCTGAGACCTATCTCGCACTGCATTACACTCTAAGACCTTTATGGCACTGCATTTTACTCTGAGACCTATCACGCACTGCATTCTACTCTGAGATCGATCTATCTTTTACTCTTATCCATTCTGATACCTATCTAGCACTGCATTTTACTCTGAGACCTATCTGATACTGCATTTCATTATAATACCTATCTTGCAGTGGAATCTACTCTGAGACCTATTTCGCACTGTATTCCATTCTGAGACCTATCTGGCACTACATTACATTATGATAACTATCTGGCACTATATTCGACTCTAAGACCTTTCTGGCACTCCATTCTCTATTATGATACCAATCTGGCACTGCGTTGTACTCTTAGATCTATAGGGCACTGAATTCTACTCCGAGACCTATCGGGCACTGCATTATAAGCTGCGACCTTTCTGAACTATAACAATTTAAACACAAGACATCTATTGTATTTCTCTAGCGTAGAAATCAGCCATAAATGAACTCCTTTCGAGACAATAATGTCTTAATTAGTGAACATTTGGATTTTTTAATGACTGGGGGAGCACCTGTTAAATTCGTAAAGCCTGGGGAACAGTATATTTTTTAAAACGTTCGACTCTAACCTTTAGAAAAGAATTAGCCGTGATCGAGTTGATCTTCAGTATGTGGGATGAAGATTGTGGTATCATCCTTATTCTTTTGAATTTTACAAAAGTATTTAAAAGAAAGAAAAAAAGGTCACCAAGTGAACAATGCTTAGTGGGTGTAATATGACTCGATTATTGGGTTAATCTATTTAAACAGTGTTTAATGTCAGACGATGAACTCACACACCAGCAGGTAATACTGAAGTTCAGCTGACTTCCGATTGTTGTATTAAGTTTAAGTTAATGACTTGTTTCTTTTCGCCTAAATTGTATAATTGTTTAAGATTAAAAATTCCTTGGTGGACATGTTATACACTATTAGGCCGTGTTCATGCAATGTTAGCTTTTTGTCAATGGGGACACCGAGGTACTGATGTGTCTGTATTTCGTCTATACGGTGATACCTGGGTACTTGTATATCTCTACATGCTCTATAATTTGATTGTTTATTGTCGGATCTGTATGTAGTTTAGATGCAATTTTTCCACACAATAAGGCACGTTTTTGTATCTACATTTGGATGATGGAATTATCAATTTTTGTATTTCATTTGCTTATGCTTCTCCTCTTCCGGGGTTCCTCACAGAAGGTAGCCATGTTGAAATCAGTGTGCAATTTCTGTACAGCAGAGAATGACGCGAAAAAGTCTTTATTTCTCTATTCGACTATAAAGTAGCTGAAACTGGTCTTTGGAGGGGCCAAATAAAAACTATAATCCTAATTAATATAAAAACTTCCTAGCAAATGCTTTCAATTGTCATGTTCATCAACTTGCCGTATCCATACTAAGGCTTATGCAACCAAATAATAAAATTGTATAGATAATCTAACAAGGCGTTGATTAATATATTGTGTTTAAAGTGACCTATGCATTAAATTGTCTGGTTCACTATACAATTATTTCCCTTGAAGTACTCCCTTTTGATTCTGAACTCCCCATAGGCCAGGTTTTACTCGCTTCTAAATCTATTGAGACCTGGATTTTCTATAATATTGATTTTTACTCTGTAAGACACCTGTCATAAGAAATATTTAAATATAAAAACCCACTTATTTTGATAATACATAGTTGAAATATTTCTCTTCCATAGTTATTTTTCAATCCTTCCTGATTAGGACCTTAAAGAAACTTTAGATTTGATACGACGGAAAGATCTTTGATAAAGTGTGGTCGCTCTCTTATAGCTTCTTTAAAATATTCTTTGAGCCCGGAACCTTACTCAAAGTCGGACATTTCTTTTCCCTCTTTTAAGAGGTATATCTAGCTGACAAAGGCCAAATACGTTGTCCCGTCACTAGATGTTGCAGTGTGGTAGGCTGAGGTGGCGGAAGAGCCCTACGTGAAGACAATGTTGTACGGCACAGTCCAGCAGATGGAGCTGCTTGTTCTAGCCGGTGTTTTAAGAGTGTAATCTCAAACCCTCAACAGAATATGCGAGCTATTTGAGAAAGGCAGCAGTACCAAATTTGATTTCCCAGGGAACATTTTGAATTCGTCTGGGTAAAAACTATGAAAGGCTTTGCAGTTTTTTTATGGAAAGAAATTTATTTCACTCACTGTTTTGTTTGTTGTTAATGGTCTGGAAAGATGAAAGACCTCTCAAGAGCTTTGTTGGCAAACACGACGAAAGGAAATGTCAATGAAACCGTGAAACTGTCAACGTGCGTTTAGTCATCAATTAAAAGTGCAATTTTGGTAACCTGATTCTAGCTGCAAAACTAAACCCTCGCCCTTAAATTCGAGGCAGTACTATCATACATTTTTTGTTTAAAAGGAATAGAAAGAGGAATTGTGTCACAGTCGCTCAAGTTATTGTGATTTATCCTGTCTGCTTCTTTGCGTCAAAGGCCCGGTGGGTGGTCTCAGAACTGCTTTTTAGTTTTTATGCCAAGATTAAGACTTACGTCACTTTAACCGGGATTTTGCAAGGATTAAATAGTTTTCAAAGTATATCAATCTACTTTTGAAGATAATTAAACAATGGCACTTAAGTACTAAAAAGTTGAAAAAAAAAAGAAGAAAATTTAAACTTTTAAAAAGACTTTCTATCAAAGGCGAGTAAAAAACGGTAATGAAAAGTCAACAAAATAATTACAAGTTTGTGAAGAAATTATTTTCAAAGCCTTAACAAAATCAAATAATTAACTTTCACTTACAATAAATTCGAATCTTTAGGGGTCATAGAGTGCTCAACTACACTACTGCACAGTTTTTCTCGGCGAATAGAATTTTAAGACATTTAAATTCTTTTCTACTTTTTTTTACACAATTTATCTGGATTACCCCCAGTGCCTGTAGATTTCTTCTAGTGTCCCGGGGCTGTCTCCCAGCGCCTCTTCGTGTTATTATGTCTGGCACTCAGATGAACTCGTTTAAGAGAGTCTTCGAACTTTAGTTTGCAGTTCTATGTGGAACATATTTTTAAAAAGAAAATCATGTTTTTGGGAGACATGAAGCCATTAATTCTTTGAGAGTCTCTCTCAGAATGTGTCTGAAGCTCGATAGAAGTCCGAGCTAGAGTTTCCCTTTCCGGGGCAGTCTTGCAAAAGGACACAAGAAGTCCGCTTGGTGTGCGTGTATTGGCCTTATAAGACAAACAGTTCTTTTATCATTATTAACTTTATATAATTTGATAACAAGCCATTTATAACACAAATCACCCTTTTTCACAAAGATCTGACGCATCAACCCAAAATCTCCCTGTTGTATGAAAGCAAAATAACCCTCTGTTACATTATCAAAGCATCTATCGTGTGTCATATCACAACTCTCTTGTTGTGCATTATCAAAGCATCTCTCGTGTGTCATATCACAGCTCTCTTGTTGTGCATTATCAAAATCAACAGCCCGTACACTATCACAAGTATCATCTTGTACTCCATAAAAAAAAATATTTGGTCCAAAATCACACATTACATTTTCATCAACAACATCTACATGGACTCTATTATAAGCATCATGTGGTATGTCATCAAAACTCATATCTTGTACAAAATCCAAATTCACATGTTGAACATGTAGAAAATATGTACCCCTTGCTTCCCCTGGCAATAGATAAAAATATATAATTGTCATGTTAAAGCATCCCTCATTATGTGGGTAGTCAAAAACAGTGAGAACACATTTTTTTTTACATTGAGAAATAAAAAAAAAAAATATGTTCTTATTTATCATCACAAAAAATGTTGATTAAATGGTACATATTTATTTCTTTTGAAAAATGATTTAAAACATGGTAATATCACGCTATAACTGGCCCTTAACAAAAAGATTTTGTGATTTAAAAATGAAAAAATAAACCCGGAAGAAATGAAGTTCATGTGCACGTCTCAGGTTAAGTACAGCCATTTATATAAAGACTAAATGTTTAAATATCTTTTTATTTTATATTCATCGCTATGTGTAACTTTTTGATTTATTATCTTGAAATTATTATCACTCAATGTTATTTGGACTCTCCAAAATTTTTTTGTCGAAACTTCATGATTAAAAATTGATTATGTTGTATCTCTATTTTTGTTTGTTCAAGAATTGAATGTATCTATCTTTGTCAAATTGCCACTACAATCCACCCCGTCACCCTGGCGCTAATAACAGTGTCATGGCAGTGTAAGCCAGGTCCCAGCATGAGACATGACTTAAACTTATTAAAGGTATGCCACTCTTTGCCACTTCCCCTGTTTCGTTAATCAATGGCTGAATTGTTGGATAATATCACCTAGAACATAATTACAGAAACATATATTGCAGCTGTCCCAAGCCCCCAAAACACAGGAGTCCCACGCAATTGCAGTATTAATGCTTCAGTAATGGCTATAGACCAGATGTGTTAGGACCTACTAGCCCAACAGTTAGGCTAATACAAGAATTACGTTCTGTAACTTTCCGCATGTGATAGACTAGCATGAAGTATCATTACTATCATTGGCCCCAATACTATCATGGGCAATGCTTATGTGACCTTAACTGAGGGTACCGTTGAAAAATATATTATCCAAATGTTCAGCCTTCTTCAACTCAATTTTCTCTTCATATTATTTATATATACAAATATATACAGAAGCCAGTTAACTTTCAATATACTGTGACATGAGTAAAAGTTGACGTCTTGTTTACTTGGGGAAACTGGTGCATCATAAACTCTGGGTGTCTCCAAGTTCGGCGGCGATGGGTTCGGATTAATTATAAATTGCCTCCCTTGACCTTGACTACACGTAAACATAGTCTTTAAAACAAACGACCGCTAATTTGGTTGTGGCTCATCTAATACATTTATGAAAAATTATTTCGCTTATCTAACTCTTCCGTTAAAATACTTGTCAGCTAACAACTTAGATAATTTCTTGACAAGATCGATTGCAACACATCTCACTGGCTTTATCTTCAACTATTTGCCTTTTTCGCAATCCACGTTTGGAAAAGCATTCGAAATGTTGTATTCTAGAGCGGCTCTAGTGAAGAAAATGTATTCACTTTCTATTGTGAACAATTAAGAGACGCTATAAATTTACTTTGTTCCTTAGAAAAGGAAGAGAGGGGAGGGGGTGAACGTTTAATGTTCTCTATTCAGAAGTCTTTTCAACGTGCTCATTATAAGGAATAAAAAGTTGAGAGCCCTTGGTTCGACAGTGATTATGTTTAAATTGCATTACCAACTGGATCAGTTAACGAAAAGGTCGCTATCAATCAACAACTGGCAGCTACTGTAGTTCTTTCATGAAGCACTTCATCAATTTACTTTTTAATCGGTGGGTTAAAACTGAAAATTCGGTGGCCATGAAAAGGCAACTGTGAGAGAAGAATTCAGGAGCTACTGAATATGGCATACGTAAACACGTTTAAACAATTTAAGATTTTCTTCGAAATTTCGGATTGTTTGATAAATTAATAATAAGAACTAATTCAGGATATCAAGCTGAAGCCAACTTGTAATGACTTACACTTCCGAGTTCAGTGACTCGTACTTCAGAGTTGAATGACTTGCACTAAGGAGTTCAGTTATTTGTACTTCAAAGTTTAATTACTCGTACTTCAGAGTTTTTATTTCAGAAAATAATTTTACGTCAGTACCCTGCAGGTTAAAAAAGGGTTACGAAGATCCTTGTTGTATTTCTAATATCTTGTTTCGTGTAACGTGGTAGTTTAGCTTTACTTGAAGCATCTGAAGTATGCCTCAGATTTAAAGAAAAAAAATATTTTAAAGACTCGTTTATCTTAAATCAGACAAAGAACAAAAGGTATAAGTTTACTAAGCTCCACCAAAATCTAAAGGCTATTTTAGCAGTAAAGAAGTAACTTACGATTACTACGTGTTAAAATTTAAATGAAAAGTCGTAGAAATTAAACCCTTAGTAATGACATAAAACAAAAAATTCCGACAAGTCCGTGACATCGATCACTTCAGAGAACAATGAAGCACACCAAACACACTGCTAGACATCTACTGAATCCTGGTCAATCTGTAGTCGTCCAGACTAAGTTTTACCATGGACCAAATAGACGAGGACAAGAGAGTGAGGCCAACGAACCGTCCATCATGATGCAAGAAGCACAATTCCCTCCAATCATATTTATTGAGTGCCAAAATCTATCGGTTGTTCAACATTTCAACATTTCACATACCTTGGATCCAGTTTTTCTAGATCTCTCTCCATTGATGAAGAGATAAACATAATAATCGCAAAAGCAGCAGCAACTATGGCTAAACTGAAAAAGAGGGTGTGGAATAATCTCAATATATATATGATAAAACAAAACTAAGTGTCTATCAGCAATGCGTGCAGGGTACGCTCCTATATGGCAGTGAAGTGTGGACCACATATAGCAGTCATATTTGGAAACTCAACAGCTTCCATCAAAGATATTGCGTCGCATTTTAAGCATCCGATGACAGGTCAAGGTGCTTAACACAGAGGTCTTGGAACGTGCAAACATGTTTGGAATATTCTCTGCTCTTGGCAAGAGGCGCCTTCTCTGGTTAGGCCAAATAAGAAGTTGGAGGAAGTCCGTATTCCAAAGATGCTGCTGTGTGGGGAGTTGGCAGAGGGAACAAGACTTATTGGACGACCACGCATGACATGTATGGACGTTTGCAAAAGGAGCATGAGGGAAGCCAACATTGAAATTAATGAATGGGAGTTCATTACAGAGCATCGTTCCAGGTGGCGAACAGCAATGTACGAAGGCTTCAAAAATGCAAAAGATACGCGAAACGAATACCTTCCAACAAAATGTACAATACGGAAGGCTACATCTAGCCAGGAATCAATATTCTATACAAGAAATGCATTCAAGATCAATGTTCTCGGACTGACCTAATCAGCCACTGGTCGAAGTGTAGCTCTACAAAGGTACTCCCATCGTCTCGCAAAGACAGAAGGATGTTACATATATGTTTAATGATGCTTTTAATGTATTGTTGAATGAGATCAATCAAAAATCGGCCCTCATCCTGCTTTATTCCTGCTTACAACAATGTAGAAGTATCATCTGGAGCTTACCTAGAATAATGAATTAACTAGTTCATCTTTTCTCGCAGCTTTCCTCATTGAAAATAAAGTTTACTAAAATAATTCTACTAACGTTTGGTTCGATCAAAAGACGTTAGACCTCAAATAATACGATCATTCCTTTTGTTTCCTTTGTTTAAAATGGAGAATTTTAGTATGAACCATGTGTACATATTTTGCGATATAAACATATTCCTCCCAGAAATGTCCACCTAATATATAATGTTGATCTTGGAGAGACGCTGGACACAAATGACGTGATATTTCTTTAAGTTGGCATTGCGCTCGCCAACAGGAAGCTGTCATTTGCACTACACTTGTAGAAAAATTTCTGTTAAATCTTTGGAACCAATCTTTATGTTCAGTTTAGAAGGAAAAGTATTATTTTTCTGATACCAACTAATCTTGAAGAGACATCAATGATAAGGACTGTTGATATCTGGGCTTTTGAGGAAAGTTACATACCATACCGACTATCATTTGGTTGATAATTTCATGCAATCTAAACCATCCCAGGTAAACAAAGGAGGAATGGAATTGTAAAGATAAGGGATTGAAAAAAAATCACTGTTTTACAAAAAATAACATCCCACCTTTTTTACCACTAAAAAATAATCAAGATTGATCATGTCTATATATTTGAAAACATTCAGTAGTCGTATAAATTCGGTATTTTTTAAACATTAATAATTTGATTAACTTTAAATATTTTAGTCTACGGTGATCCTTTATAACTTGTCGTGTCACTGGAAACAGTCACGTGACTCGAATGGTACACGAAGTCACGCGTACACAGACACTAATTCCGTCTTTGGTTAGGTAAATAAAACTATTTTTCAATATATATACTGATGACTCATATGGAATTTGTTTAAGTTTCTTGCTCACATCAGCTGTTATGTTACATTCTGTGTCTGGAGGCGATGGCATGGCATCTCCATTTAAGTCTTTATTAACTTTGCAATGGCCTGGCATTTTCCCTTCAAATCTATGTCTTCTGGCGATGGCCTGGCAAGTCCCTCATAATCTATGTCTGGTCGCGACTACCAGTTGATAATATCACGCAATCTAAATCATCCCAGGTGAACAAAGAAAGAATAGGACTTTAAAGGTAAGGGATTGAAAATAATTTGAGGTTCACAAAGAAATAACATCCCATTTTTTAGCACTAAAAATTGTCAATATTTAGCATTTATTAAATAATTAGTATTTTGTTAACATTCATTAGTCGTATGAATTTGGTTATGTTAAAACATTCAATCTGTTAGTCTATGGTGATTCTTTATAACTTGTATCACAGGAAACAGTCATGTGACTCGATTGGTACACCAAGTCGCGTACGCAGACACTAATTGTGACCTTTACCATCTTCGGTTAGGTAAATAAAACTAATTGTCAATATATATACTGCTGACTCTGACGGGAATATGTTGAAGTTTCTTGCTCATATCAACTGTTATGTTACAATCTGTGTCTGGAGGCGATGCATGTATTGCAATAAGTTTCTTGTCTGGTGGCGATGGCCTGGCATGTCCATATAATCTATGTCTGTTCGCTATTGTCTGTAATGTCCTTAAAATCTATTTCTTGTGTCGATGGCCCATGCATTTCCCTTAAAATCTAATGTCTGGTAGCGATGGACTGTATTGGCCGTTATAGCCTATGTCTTGTGGCGATGGCCTGGCATGTCAGTTTTACATTCATGCTTGCGTTGATTATATTAACTTAATGGCCCACTTAAAGTCATCTAGTTGATTTGGTTTGTATTTTCTCCAAGGTTTCTTACCCTAATACAAACATGTGTCACTACGCCGGCACATTAAACATCATTAAAGCGTTTCAATTTATTTAACCATAATAGATCACTTATTTTCTTACACCTTCAAGACCATCGACGTGTAACTGAAAATTGAGCTCTATCAATTGCTGTACCTCTGTTGAGAGAACGATTTCCAACACCAAAATAGCAATATATTTTCATTTTTCTTAATATGAAGCACGGTGTTAAAAACACCTTCAAGATGCTGGTTTACAGTATCTTATGCGTTCTTGCAATTCGTATCTGTATAGTTTGAAGTACCGTAAACCTGTGCTAAATCGATGTTTGTCTTTTGAAAACTCTGGGGTAAATCTTTCATTCGTGGAAGACATTTTGTTAAAAGTTGTTTAAAGTAAAATTTGAATTTTAAAAATACTTTCTCTTGTCACTTTCTCGTGTTATTTTCTCTTGTTGCTTGCTCTTGTTTTTTTCTTTTGTCACATCTGCTGTTAAGTCTTTGCAGCCATTCATGTATTAGGATTTAGTAACCTTTAAAGCTAATTAAAATTGGAATGTTTATTACGATGAAAATAAACATGATTTGAAAATGAGATGCTCCTCATTGGAATTTTTGAATACATATTAAGAACATTTATCTCTCTCTCCCAATCTCTCTTCCTCTATATATCTATTATATAGATAATGTGTTATCTAATCCCCAAACTGATTTAAAATAAGAATATTGTATTGCTTCTGGTAGCAGAGGCGATTAGAACACTTGTCTCAGTTATTCCTCTACAAAAGTCGACTCATTTTCTGTTCAATATTACGCAGTTCTTTTATTATAAAAAATGCGCACCATTATAATTAATGCGCACCATTATAATTAATGCACTCAGACCATGGAAATGTCAAAACCTCTCAAAATTTGGCAATGATTTATTCAAAGTTTGACAGTTCGTACACTTCCTACCTTGCTCTCGATCCTGAAATGTATCGATAATTAAGACACAATCTAGTTTCAAAGTTTAAGTTGAGTTTTTTCCTCAATTCATTTGGTACATTTTGTAAAAAAAATGTCGCATATCGTTTCCCCCTGTGACGATTCCTTACCCAAGGCGGCCATGTTTGAGTTACAATATAAGTACTGCATTACAGTAGCATTTTCTGTGAAAAATTAGCTCTCGTATTTTCCACTTATTATAAATTATGTCAAATTAATTTCCATTCATCTAGAGATGAAAAGTCCATATTATTGGTTTAAAAAAAAAATCTTTATATAACAGCTCTTTAAAATGAATCAAAGGGGAAAAAAGAAATTAAGGTTGATAAAACATTTTTTTGCATGGCGCATACTTCTTACCGGAATATTATTATTATAAGCCTGATTTTTATAGTGCAGTACCCCAGCTTTGGACTTGGCTTCTTACTGCACTTCAAATAAGCAATTAAAGAACGTATACAGCAATTGGTGAAAAGCTTGACATCACCCACCCAAGATCTTTATAGTGCTGTCAAGCCGTGGACAGAACCCGGCAGAATCGAGCGTTGTTTATCAGTCAGAAGGGGGGTGAGAATGTGTCGGTATAATGCAGTTTGAAGAGATGTGTCTTGAGGGCAGTTTTGAAGGCTTGGATGATCGTTATATTGCGGATGTGTAATGGGAGAGAATTGCATTGTTTTGGGGCACAGAAAGAGAACGATCGTTCACCATATGTTTTAGTACGTGCTCTGGGAACAGAAACTCGTATCTGCGGAGAAAAGAAGCTTTCAACGGGATGAATAGACAGAAATAGGTTCAGTAACATAGGAAACAGAGAAAAATGTGTGATTTAGAATATACAGCTTGTAATCAATGAGTCCTCGTGTATAGGGAGCCAATGAAGTTAGTGACGTAGTTGAGTGACGTGATCACGTTTCTTTGCCTTTAGAACTAACCTAGCAGCTGAGTTTTGAACTTTCTGCAGTTTTTCTATGAGATTTTTTAGTTAACATGTGAGAAGAGAGTTACAAAAGTCAAGACGAGAGAGAAAAAGAGCACAGACTAATGTTTTTGTTGCGCTAACTGAGAAGTAGTGGCGGATGGCAGCAAATCTGACGGATAGCGGTGTGCCCAGAGTGACACGTCTGAGAAATATGATTGTTGAGAGAAATGTTGTCAGAAAGAATGTAACCAAGATTCCTAGCATAGGATGTGAACTCTATGTCAGAGCTACCTACTTGAAAGGAGATTGGGGGGGGGGGGCTGAACAAGAGGAGGATTCATTATTGTAAAGGAGGAGTGCTTCCGTTTTAGCATCGTTTAGCTACAACATGCTGAGTGTTGAGAGAAATGTTGTCAGAAAGAATGTAACCAAGATTCCTAGCATAGGATGTGAACTCTATGTCAGAGCTACCTACTTGAAAGGAGATTGGGGGGGGGGGGCTGAACAAGAGGATGATTCATTATTGTAAATGAGGAGTGCTTCCGTTTTAGCATCGTTTAGCTACAACATGCTGAGAGTCATCCAAGACTTGACATCACCATTGCACTCCTGCAAGGTGATGTTAACGGAATCGGCAAGAGAGGGATGGGTTTGCGTGTATAGCTGCATTTCCTCTTTGAATGACTGGCTCTCAACAGAATGCCTCCCGAGCATGATGATACGTTGCCTGGTATACATTGTGAATAGGACGGGACCTAAAACGGACCCCAGTGCCACTCCGTACACCTAGTAATTATTGCCAGGGAGTGCGTCATCAACAATGACAACCGTGACAACTATGACAATCGTGACAACAGTGACAACAGTGTTAACTGCGACCGCCTGCGTTCTATCTGAGATGTAGGACCGACACAAAGCCAAAACGAAAGTAGAAATGCGAACTTAATTTTCAAGTGATCTGAAAAGATTTTGATATAACAACTGTATTGTAACTATGTTTATTATACATGTTTTGCAACCAAGTGTATCATTATGTTGAGTGGCTGAACCAAAACCTTTGACATTCTACAAAATTTGTCATGCTGACGATCTACAGCTATCAGCTGTTATTCAATTTCTTAGTTTCACAATTAATTTTCGTTCGATTGATGTCCGTTGTGTCTATAGACTTCAAAATAACGTTTCGAAGTTTAGGGCAAGGATATTGCATGTTTAGGTAGACGACTGGACGTTTGGGATATATTTCTCATATCTTTCGTTCACTCATGTGAACTTACTTTCGGGTAATTTGTATGCAGTTCTGTCAGAGAATTGTTTAGACTCAGAATTAAAATACTCTCCGAGCCATTTATTTTTTAATATAGTTAGAAGAATTATAATTTGCTACAGTCAAACGAGCGAAAATGAAAGCCAAGAGTTTTGCAATGATCGTTTTAAAGTTTGTCTTGATTGAAAAAAAAATACATTTCATTAATATAACCCTGTTGCCCTTGGGCTTGTTGTGTCTATAGACACTTATAAGACAGATTTATCTTTGGAGGTGCGGAATTGTGTGGTTCATAGAAGAAGTGAGGTGTATGTGCATATATTAATGTATTTTCCATACTTTTTTTTCTAATATATATGCTCGGTAATAAAATGGTTGTAATCAAACCATAGAATGCCAAGACAACGCCATTCCAAGGCTCGACATTTCGTTGTCTTCTTTCTAAAGTGTTGATCTAGAAATGTACAATCAAATCAGACACAAATCCGTTTATAAAATAATCTCCCATGTCATTATGTTTAAGTAGAAATAGTTGAATTTGTCCTTTTAAAATTATTATTTTACATCTAACATTTCTAAAAAAACAAATATAATTTTGCTGATCTCTTTGCACGCGTTGTCTTTAGACACGCTGTAGACTGATCGGTAAGATGCTAAAGCTGTCTCCTTACACATAAGGCTGAGCAGGTCAGTCAAGGTGAGGAGGGTGAATGTTTCCTAGGCGTAGAGTCGGGTTGTTGTGTATGTATTAATTTACTATCTACGTTTGTAAACTTAATTCCCTAAGTTTTCTTTTTTTTTTTCATAACAGATGCACACGATATTGATGGTTGCAGTAAAACCAACTAATGTAAAAACCAAGCTTGTTAATTCTAGCTCTTCTCAACGCAAGGCAGTTCATGGCCTTGATTCTTCTCGGTCCATTCTGAAATTTTCTGGTTTACCTAATCGTCTGGTTTATCAAATTTTCTGGTTGATATAATTGTCTGATTAATCTAAAAGTCGTGTTTGTCTAATAGTCTAGTTTATCCATTGTCTGATCTTTCTAATTGTCTGTTCAATCTAATTTCTGATTTATCTAATTCTCTATTTTATCAAATGTATCTATGTATAAATAGAAAAACATTCAGATTTCTTGCTTATCTACATCTACTGTTACAGGCCTCATTGTTCGTGTTGTCTCTAAACACAATGAACGTTGGTCGGTCCTAATACTGGGTGGTTCCTAGAAGTGGAAACGAATAGCGTCCATGTCTGAGTTCCTTCTCTACATCAGTGAGCTTTTGTGCCTTCTCTTAATGTATGTGCAAATCTGAAAGGCACCCATGTTTCAATTACATCATAAGTACTGCCTTACGGTAGTGCTTGTGTTGAAATAGTAGCTGCCGTGTTTTGCTCTTATAAACTGGTTTGAATTTACTTTCTTTTATTAGAGTTTTTAAAAAAAACCACATTGTTTTTTTTTTTAATATTTTTTTTTCCCAATAAATCCATTTATTGAATCCAAGTAAAAAAAAAAATAATTTAGTGTTGATAAAAATATTTTTTAGCAATGTGCAAACTTCTTACCGGAATATAAAAATTATAAGGTAACTATGTGGATTATTATGTTCGTGTCTCATCTGAAACGTATTACATCCTATGAGTTTCTATACTTGATAATTGACAACTTGTTATTAAATTACTTTTCTGTTTTCTGTTTCAACATTAATTTTTAATGTCTTTTTTTTTTTTCTTTTTTTTTTTTCTGGCATCCGTCCGTCACAATGTTACGATGGATTGGGCCTCGGAGGACGGAATCCACATGGTATGGGATTGAACTTCATTTTTTATTAATTTTTTTTTTTTTTTTTTTTTTCTACATTAATTTTTATTGTCTTTTTTTTTTTCTTTTTTTTTTTGCTGGCATCCGTCCGTCACAATGTGACGATGGAGTGGGCCTCGGAGGACGAAATCCACATGGTATGGGATTAAACTTCAAGGATTATTAGCTGGTTCCCAACAGCAAATCGCCTCTCTCCACGCCGCTGGATAACCCAAGGGAACATCATTGGATGATACTGCTTGGCACCAGGGACGTCGCAGGAGTTGTCGGAATGTTTCATTGTATCAATGTTATCCGCCTTTTCGGACTCCATCTCCGGGTTTGATTTCAGAATTTCCTTCTCTTAGATGAGTTGCCATCCAAGGTGAACGAGTCTCATCTACCCGGGGTGCTGGTGGTGTTTTTGCTCTGGCTGGAATTGAACTCCAGACCACCAACTTGAGATTTGCTCAGTTTAGACCACTCTTTATGTCCGTGGTATCTATGGAAATGGAGAAGACGAGTCGATGTCTGCATGCTGTTATAGAGGTCTGACCGGTTGGGACGTACGTCTCAATTCTTTCATTATATATGTTAAATTACTTTCGGGTAATATGTATGCAGTTCTCAGGCAGAGAATTGTGTAGACACATAATGCTAACGTCATTTCCAAGGGGCTTTTTAGTTTTTGTAATAAACCCAGAAGAATTATAATTTTCTGAATTCAAACCAACGAAATTCTAAACCAAGAAATCTTCTAAAATTATATTTTTCATACTCTTGTCAACGCTTGACATTTCATTCACTTGATTTTTTGACAGCCAATTCTGAAATGTACAGACAATATGAGACAAATGATCTAGTGTACAAATTAAATTCATGCGTCATTATATTCATTGCGATCTATACACTAAGAGGGTGGATGGTTTTAGAAGGTAATAGTGCTGGAATGGCTCTTAATTGTACATCCACGTGTGCTTAAGGTTTTAGTTGTAAATTGTTTCATTCCAATAACTTTAACCCCGCAGCTCGTCTTCCCTCCCCCACCCACTTCTCCATGACCGTTCCTTACAGGAGATAGCCATGTAAAAATTCTCTAAAACCAAATCCTTGTTGTAGAGTCTAGAGGGAATAAATATTTACTCCCACTTCTAGAATTTTAATTATTTGACATTCATATTTTTACTAAAACAGATTTAAACTTTGCTATCTTACTGAAAATTTAATTATCTGGTTTATTTAGTTGTCTGTTTTATCAAATTTTCTTTTTTGACTAATATATATTTATATATATATAAATATATATATATATATATATATATATATATATATCTAAGCATTCAATTCTTGCTTATCTGTATCTAATGTTACTGGACTTATTGCTAGTGTTGTCTCTAAACACAATACAATTTGTCTGTTTTATCAAATTTTCTTTTTTGACTAATATATATTTATATATATATAAATATATATATATATATATATATATATATATATATATATCTAAGCATTCAATTCTTGCTTATCTGTATCTAATGTTACTGGACTTATTGCTAGTGTTGTCTCTAAACACAATACAAATTGGTCGGTCTTTAATACTGCATGTTTTCTAGAGTAGAAACGAATAGCGTCCATGTCTTAGTTCTTTCTCTACATAAGTTAACTTGCTTTCAGTTAATTTGTGCGCAGTTCTCATAGAAATTGTTCTAGGATTAGTTCCGTTTTTTTTTTTTTTTATGGTAATAAATGCACACCATAATATGTGTAGCAACCCATCGAAAGTCAAAAAAGAAATGTTTGGCTAAGATGTTTTCAAGGTTTGGGAATTCGTAACTATCATTCCTTGCTCTCGATCCTAAAATGTACAGACGAATGAGACAGCAGCCTGTTTAGAAGTGGAACCAAGTTGGTTTCTAGGCTCAGTTCATTCTGTAAACAATTTTTTTTTTTAATATCTGGCATCTCGTCGGTGCCTCTGACGTTTCCTTTAAAGAAGGCAGCCTTCTTGTTTCAGCTACATCACAAGTACTGCCTTACGGTAGCGTTTGCAGTGAAATCATGTCTCCGTATGTTTCTACTTTATTATTACCTAGTTTAAATTTAATTCTCTTTACCTAGAGATGAAAGCTCCATGACATTATTAAAAAAAAATTAATCTTTTTCAACTAAATGAATTCATTAAATTAAAGTAAAGAAAGAAATTAATGTTGAATAAAAATAATGTTAGCGTTGCCCATACTTCTTACCTGAATATAACTAATTGTAGCCAAGTGTATCATTATTGTGAGTGACTAAACAGAAATCAATACTATAAATTCCTACGAGTTTGGTCATTAGTTTAGCTGCCCCCTTCCACGAAACAAAAAGAAAATTGTCTCCAATGGCGATCGCCCTTTCCGCATGCACTTTCCGGAAACTTACTTTATGTTCTCGGGGGGTTTGGGGGGGGGGACTAAAACTGGACCGGCTTGTGAGTTGTTTATTACTGGAGGGGTCAAAGTACATTTCAATTTAAATAAAACCTGGTATATAGAAGGGCCGGGCCCTACCCATCTGACGACCCTACCGGGTCGGGCCCTAACCGTCTGACGTGTCTGCCCCGTCATACGCCCCTGAAAGTCATATTTTAGTTCCGTGATTTTAGTTGCCTCAAAAAAAGTTAAAATGATGGGCTAATCTTGATTTTTTTTAAAGTTTGACATTTAACCAACATTATGTGTTATTTTCTTTCTAAAAATCATGTAAAAATATGTAGTTGTTTATAATAAAAGAAACGTTTGAATTTTAAATATCAATTTGCTTTTTAAACACGCTTACAAGCTCAGTAGTACCAAACTATGGCTGCCTCGGAAAATATATTTTTCCGTGACTTTAAAAGAAAAGAAAAAAAAATTGTCCGCCAGCTTCACATCTCAGGGTGAGTCTTGTTGTCCCATTGATTCCTTGGGCTCAGTTTACGTTAATTATACTGACAGATGTTGGCAGATATATTTTTAAAAATATATTATTTTCGCTTAAATTAAATGTGCTTGTGGCCTTGTGATTTAATAGTTGGAGGTCGTTTGTTCTTTGCGTCTTCTGCATGACTAATTGTGCAGTATTTCAGAGGACGAGAGCAGACATAATTGAACAAGGGCGACGTACAGTTTACATTTAGTTTAGCAATATCAAATAAGTAATATATATGTATATTACATCTTTTTCTGTTGATGATATTAGTATGGTCCCAAGGATTATTTGATATGTAAATAAAGTGTTTAGTCGAAAGTGGTCTTGACAATTCATTTTAAATTGAATTAGCAGAGGTTCTTGAACAGTGTATATATTTTCTGGGTAATTTCAGCAATGAATTATATTTTTTTGGCAATCTATCAAATGCTTTAAATTTTCTGGCTAATCTGACCAAAACATTACATTGGTTTTGCAATCTATCCAATTCCTTAAATTTTCTGGCTAATCTGACCAAAACATTACATTGGTTTTGCAATCTATCCAATTCCTTAAATTTTCTGGCTAATTTGACGCATACATCATTTGCTTTGGAAATCTAACCAATCTATACAATTTTTTGGGTAATCAAACAAATCCATTAAACTTTCTTGCCTTCGTAAACCATGACTCCAAATGTTTGTTCAGCAGACTACTACATTCAATTTTCAGAGTTTTTTTTTTTCTTGAAATCTACTATCTATCCAATCGTTTCAAATGGTTGGTTCATCTAATGGCTGCCAGTATGGGATGGCTTAAATCAGCTACAGTTTTTGGCACCCTGGGACAAGATTCATTTTAAAGAGCCTCCCTTTATTTTTTCATCTCTTAAACCAATTATGTTTATCAATAAAACCACATCAAGGCCTATTTTGGCACCCTTAACTAGTCTTACGCAAAAGGGAATCTGTCCCCCGTGCCGACTCCCCCCTTTTCCCCCACTTAGCTACGCCTCTGGTTTAAATAACCAGAGCAATTCATTTTCTTGGAAATGGAACAAGACATTAATATTTTTTGCTTGACTTTTTTCTTCCATAAGAAATAAAAGATAACCTTACACAACAGATGTCTGGTGGCGATGGTCTGGCATGTCCTTTATAGTCTATGGCTTATTGGCGATGGTGGGGCATGTCCTGTATAGTCTATGTTTGTGGCGATGGCCTTGCTTGTCAGATTTACATCCATGCTTAAGGGCGATGAGATAGACTTAAAGCCCTCGTGAATTAATCAAGTTCATTCTTTTCGTATTCTGTCCATGTTTCTAATGCTTTTATAAAAATGTCTTACGCTGACAGATTAAATATCACTGAAGCATTTCCATGTATTTAACCATTACAGATTACTTATAGTTCTGACAACTTCAAGACAGCCGATGTGTGACTGAAAATTGAGCTCATACCTTGTGTTACCTCAGTCGAGAGACCCATTTCCAGAACAAAATGCGAAAAATTTACAATATGTATAGCATGCTGTTAAGAATGCGCTTAAAATGCTGGTTTACAGTATTTTATGTGTTTTGCACATCAGATCTGTATTATAGAGTTTGAAGTACAGTAAACCTGTGATTAATCGACGTTCATCTTTCGAAAACTCTGGGGGTAAATGTTTCATTCAAGTAAGAACTAAAACTGTTTAAGGTAAAATTAAATTTAAAAAAAAAAATAAACCTTGTTTCTTTCTCTTGTTACTTTCTCTTGTTACTTTCTCTTGTTACTTTCTCTTGTTACTTTCTCTTGTTACTTTCTCTTGTTACTTTCTCTTGTTACTTTCTCCTTTTACTTTCTACTTTTACTTTCTCTTGTTACTTTCTCTTGTTACTTTCTCTTGTTACTTTCTCTTGTTACTTTCTCCTTTTACTTTCTCTTGTTACTTTCTCTTGTTACTTTCTCTTGTTACTTTCTCCTTTTACTTTCTACTTTTACTTTCTCTTGTTACTTTTTCTTGTTACTTTTTCTTGTTACTTTCTCCTTTTACTTTCTCTTGTTACTTTCTCTTGTTACTTTCTCTTGTTACTTTCTCTTGTTACTTTCTCTTGTTACTTTCTCTTGTTACTTTCTATTATAGAAGCCGACTTGTTGTGGAAGATCATCTTCACTGTGCACTTGCAAAAACTATCCCTAGCATTTCTGATCTGGTAACAAAGAAACAATCTAAATCTTCGCACTGACGTTGGTTTTTCCGAACACTGTCGCAAAATGTAGCAAAGTAGTTTACTGTTGTTATATTAAGACTGTTACCCATGCTACACAATGCTTTAAGGCTAAATTTCATTTATTTGTAATCAGAAATTAATATTTTACAATATAATTTTGTGTGTGATAAATCTATATGATTTAATTATATTCAATTTGTAACAATGAAAATGAATCCTGCATATCAGATATTTACATTACGATTCATAACAGAATCAAAATTACAGTATAAAGTAGGAACGAACATAGTTTTATGTTTGGGGGAATTTCCTTATAAATGTACTAACATTTTAGGCTCGTAGCAACATGGTTAAGAATCGGAGACATAAATTGCTACTATGCACTTGCCAATTGCGGTAAGGGCTGAATAATTTATTGTTTTGTTTTTTAAGCCATGGCGATGTTTCTTTACAAATTAAAGCAAAGACTCTTATTATTCCTCTTGCTTTGTCCAAAATTCAGTGGTCTTTCAGATAGATCTTTATTACGAAAAGTGATGAAGTGACGTAACCATTTCCGTCATACCTGCCTGTCTGCTAACTAAAGTCATCTTCTGGTTATGTAACAATGAAACCAATTCTTAAGGACAATAAAACATTTTCATCAATTCCATGAGATATCTCGACATGTGTGTCCATTTCATACGTTAAATAACTAGAAAATGATTTCTCCTTTATATTTATCCATGTTCATGAATAAGACAAGTTTTCTAATATTGAGATCAATTCTCTTGGCTATTTAATAATTACACAAATATTTTCATTCTATAACTATAACATCAGGCTATCTAACTATTTCATCAATTCCGTTGGCTATCTTACTATTATATCAATTCTTTTAATTATCTAAAAAATCTGCCCTCATCCTACTTTATGCCTGCTTGCAACAATGCAGAATTGCAATTTTGGCCTACCTTGAATAATGATTTCTCCAGTTCATCTTTTCTCGCACATTTCGCATAGATCAAAAACTATTCTAAAATAATTATTTATTACCAGCACATTCGGTTCGTTCAAAGTACGTCAGACGTCAAAGGATACAATCAATCATTTTCTTTCTTTTATTTAAATTGGAGACATTATGTATGAACCATCTGTACATAATATGCAATACAAACATATGCCTCCCAGAAATGAACAGTTAATATATAACACTGATCTTGTTGAGACACTGGACACCAAAAAAAAAAAAAGACACTGTGCTTGCAAAACGGAAACTGTTATGTGGACTACATTTTTAGGCCAATTTCATTTAAATCTGTGCAACTGAACTGTATGTTTAGTTTGGAAGGAAAGAAATTATGTTTTCATTCAAATTAATCTGAAAGAGAAAACAGTGATACGCATTGTTGATCTAACCAATCCATTAAACTTTCTGGCTAAAGTAAATCATGATCAGTGTTATATATTAACTGTTCATTTCTGGGAGGCATATGTTTGTATTGCATATTATGTACAGATGGTTCATACACAATGTCTCCAAATGTTTGTTTTACCACACTACTTCATTCGATTTTCCAGAGTTATTTTGGCATGTACGTAGAAGTATGGAATACTGTCATCTTTGTGTCACTTCTCCTAATCTCACGTTTCCTCACTATTACTTTAAATTTGATATCTGTCCAATGCTTTCAAATGGCTGGTTCATCTAATGGCTGCTGGTATTGAATGGCTTAAATACGAGGCTATAGCTAGAGTTTTTGGCGCCCTGGGACAAGATTAATTTTAAAGAGCCTCCATTTATTTTTTTCAACTCTCAAACAAATTATTTCCATTAATAAAACAATATCAAGGCCTGTTTTGGCCCCCCTAACTTGTCTGGCGCTCAGTGACATCTGTCCCCCGTGCCCCCTCTCTTTGCCACGCCTCTTGTTTAAAGAACAAAGCAATTCATTTGCTTGGTAATGGAGCAAGACATTAATATGTTCAGCTTGACTTTTTTCTTCCATAAGAAAAAGTTGTTAAATTTGCAAAATAAAACATAACATAAAAGTAACTATACGAAACCTATAGCGTGACCCACAACCATGCTGTAACTTTCGTAAGTGTAATTCGTTTTAAGATCTTAAAACTTCGTGTATGAGACATATGCGTGGGTATTTCGACCGCTAATTTCGTAGTGGTTCATCACATATACTTGTTAAATTATTTTGTTTAACTAACTCTACCATGAAATGCTTTGGGAGCTTAAAATCCATTTTATTTTACTCTAGCTTCAGCGTCAGCAAACAACTGAAACATATACAAGTACTTACTCTCTAATATCCATTGCCAAATTTTTCTATTTGTCTTCTATTTTTTCTTCTATTTTTTGTAGTCCTAATTTAGTTTCATTGTAAGTCCTACTTTACAATAGAGTTTCCAGTGACAAATTTTCTATTCAGTTTTTTCCATTCACTAAAGACTTGTTAAATTTAGTTTCCTCTCATCTAGAAATGAAAAGTCCACATCGTGTATTTAAAAAAAAAACCCCATCATTTTCTAATAAATGTATTCATTTAATAGAATTATCAAAAAATTAATGTTCATTGAATTTTTTTTAGCATTACGCATACCAGAGTATAACAATTGTATTGTGAACATGTATATTATAATCGTATTGTAACCGTGTGTATTACTTTGTTGAGTGATTGAACCCAAACGTATTTACAAACCCACGAGTTTTGTCTTCGCGGTACGTTCTAATGGTTTTTTTTTATTATAATTTTTTCTTATATTTTGCACAAGTCTATAGACTTCAAAAAGACAATTAAAAGTTTAAAGGTAAGGATACTGCATTTTGTGATAGAGATCTAATCGTTTGGAATGTATGTATCGTTTCTTTTGTTACATATGTTAACTTACTTTCGGGTAATTAATGCATTTCTCAGTCAAAGAATTGTGGAGACTGATATTGTTAACTTAATTTCCGAGTTTTTTTCCTTGTAATAAACCAAGAAGAATTATAATTTGCTTCAGTCACACCAAAGAAAGTCAAAACAAAGAGCTTAGCTAAGATCTTTTAAAGGCTTGTCTTGTTTAAAAAAATAGATATTATGTTTCATCCGAGATCTTTTTTTAATCTGTGTTGACCTTGTCCTCCTTGTGACACTAAGAAGACATAATTATCTATGGAGGTGCGGTTATTGAAAAGTTCATAAAAGTAGAAACGAATGAGGTGTATGTACCTATAATGACTTACTAGCCTTGAGTTTCTTTCTTACAGAAAACAATAATTGCTATAAAAGGTTGTAATCAAACCTCACGATAGGCAAGCGCTCCCAGGGAGGCCAAAGAAAGCGTTACAAAGACTCACTGAAAGTGGCACTAAAGGCCTTCAGCATAAACCCTACTCAATGGGTGCAGACAGCCCAGGACAGAGCCAGATGGAGAGCTGCTGTCAAGAAGGGGGCTAAATCCCATGAAGCTAAGAGAATAACCACAGCTGAGACACGCAGGCTTGTCCGAAAGAGCAACATTAGGTCATCGTCTGAAGCAACTATTCCATGCCCACGGTGTCATAGATTATTCCGAGCAAGGATCGGTTTTACAAGCCACCTAAGAGCTCACCGTAATCCCAACCCAACCCCCCCCCCGCCCGCCCCTAACCGGATGATTCGATGGTCCTTGTCGACTTCGACGGACGAACAACACAATCGAACCAAAGAAGGACGACACAACGCCAGTTTATGGGTATGTTCTCATGGCTCGAGTTTTTGTTTTCTTCTTTCCAAAGTTTTGATCTAGAAATGTAGAATCCCATTAGAAACCACGCCATTAATCCAAAGTTTTGATCTAGAAATGTAGAATCACATTAGATACCACGCCATTAAAATAATTGTATACGTTTTAATATTAATGTAGAAATTTAAATTTGTTTTGTCCTTTTAAAATTTATATCGCACTTCCAACGTATTAAAAAAATCTAATAATGCTGACCTCTGTGCTAGGGGTTTCTATAGACACTAAGAAGACTCATTCGCCTTATGCTTACGATGTCTCTAGACCACATGTGTCAAACTCAAGGCCCGCGGGTCTCAGCCGGCCCGACGTTCAATAATATCAGGCCCACGAGTTCCTGACTGGCGTGCGATTATATCCAAGTCAACGCAATGTTGTTACCCAATGCACAATTTAACTGGAAAACTTCGCTTACTTCACGTCGAGTTCACATGGCCCTTTGTGACTTTGAAGTACAGCAGTGTAATTTCGAACTGATTTGTAACCCATTTGTCATAGACGTGGAAGCTGCACCTGTAATTTTGCATATGAACATGATAGATCTTCAGAGTAATGGGACACTAAAGGCAAAGTACGACACTGTTGGACCTCCACAGTTAACTCGTTTCATTCCTAATGAGGTGCCACACTTCATTTTCATGCGGATCAAACCTTGAGCATGTTGGGTAGCACATAGATGTGTGAGCGACATGTTTAAGATTTAAAAAAAAAACACCACACTTCAGTTGTGTCACTGATGAACGCTTGCAGTCCATCATGACAATCTCAATGACACAGAAAGGTACTCCCAACATAACAATGCGTACTTGTTTTGTCAGCCAAGAACGTGTGCCAGACATCCAGCTCTGATATATTGGCATAAGAACAAAAATGGGTTTGCCGTTGATTTCTAATTATCAAAACGTTTTTTTTTTCTGTTTTCATTTTTATATTTTTTTTTTTTTGTTTGAAAGATTAATTTTTAAGTTATTGAATGTTTGTCCTGTTAAGCCCACCAACTTACATGTGATTTGAGTTTTTGCCCACCGAGCGATTGATTTTTGAGACCCCTGCTCTAGACACTAGAAGACTGACTTGTCATATGCTCCATATATCTCTAAACATTAGTCCTACTGGTGATTCAAGGTGAGGTTTAGAACAGAGTGGTTGTGTATGTCTCATTTATCATCTACACTTCTTATCTTACTTTCCGTTAGTTTTGTTTCTTCTTATAATAGATGCGCACGAGATAAATTTTTTGCCGTCAAACTATATTAATTTAAATTCTTGACAACACTTGACAGTTCGTTCCTTTGATTCCTGACATTTGATTCTGACATGTACAGACCAATGACACAATAACCAGTTTACAAAATAATTTCAGGCGCCATTTTTTTATTGCGATCTATGGACACAAAGAGAAAGTAGAAAGTAATTGTACTTCAATGTTCCCTAATGTTGCATCTGTGAGGGCTTAAGCCCTTGTTACTAAATACGTTTTCTCATAATTTTAACCCCGTCCTGAGTTGGCTTCTTGACTGGGCCCATTCTGTATATTAAAAAAAAAATTATTGCCCCTCATCTCCGGTTCTGACGGTCCCTTACAAAATATAGCCATGTTTGTGCTACATCAGCCATGTTTTAGCTACATCAGCCAATTTTGAGCTACATCAGCCATTTTTGAGCTACATCAGTCATATTTGTGCTACATCAGCCATGTTTGTGCTACATTAGCCATGTTTGAGCTACTTCAGCCATGTTTTAGCTACATTAGGCATGTTTGAGCTAAATCAGCCTTGTTTGAGCCACGTCGTCAATGTTTGAGCTATAAATACCACCTTACGTTAGTGCTTGCAGTGAAATCATATATTTCGCATTTCTCAGATATTTAAAAGTATTTTCAATTTTAATTCCTTAAATATAGAGTTAAAAATGCCACCTCGTTGGTTTAAAGAAAAAACAAAACCAACGGCTTCATAAAATAAATTGATTCATTAAATCAAAGTAAAAAATAAATTAATATAATCTAAAAAAAATTTCGCATGGCACATACACCCATAGCAACTAGTTTACATATTAATTTCAGGATTCATTATATTCATAGCGATCTATAAGCACTAAAAGGATGGGTCGGCTTTAGAATGTAACAATATTACAATGGTCGATAAAAGTACATCCTTGTGAGCTTAGGGCTTTTGTTTTATATTCTTTTATTGAATAATTTCATCCTCTCACCTCCTATCCTCCTCTGACGGTTCCATAAAGAATGTGCCATGTGAAAAGCCAATACAACAATTCCTGTGCTAGAGTCTGAAGGGCATACGTAGTTGTCCCATTTTTAGAATTTTAAGTATTTGTCATCTTACTTTTAATATGGAAACGTGAATATCTTACCGGCATTTTAGTTATTTCTATTCTCATTTATCTGTTCTATATAATTTTCTGTTTTATCTATTGTCTGTTGTATCTAATTGTCTGATCTGTTATTGTCTGATCTGTTATTGTCTGATCTATTATTGTCTGTTCTATCTATTTGTCTGTTCTATCTAATTGTCTGTTCTATCTAATTGTCTGTTCTATCTAATTGTCTGTTCCTATTGTCTGTTCTATCTAATTGTCTATTTTATTTTACTTACCTATGCACTGGTATTAAATCATTCACTTTTCTTGGTTATCTCTATCCTCTGTTACTTTCCTTATTGTTAGTGTTGTTTTTAAACACCATGTAGATTATGAGAATACTGCATGGTTCCTAGACGTAGAAACGAATAGCGTCCATGTCTCAGTTTTTTTTTCTACATAAGTTAAATCTCTTTCTGTTAATTGCTGCGCAGTTCTCCCTTAAATGTATTCTGGTGATTAATTCTGTTTTCGTCAGTTGTTGATGGTAATGAATGCACACCATATAATGTCTTCTTGTATATCGTATGTCAAAACAGAAATGTTTGGCTAAGATGTTTTCTAGGTTTGACAGTTCGTAACCATCATCCCTTGCTCTCGACCCTGAAATGTAAAGACTAGTGAGACATGAGCCATTTAATAATAACAAACCTGGTGCACTCGTTGTCTTAAGTTATTTGGTACAACCATTTTTAAAAAAAAATCATGCATTTTATCTCCAGCTCGGACGGTTCCTTCCAAAAGGTAGCCATGTTTGAATTTCATCCCAAGTGCAGCCTTATGATACACCTGGTATTAAGATACTATCTGTCGTATTTTTCCACTTTATTATAAACTATTTTAAATTAGCTTCGTTCTATCTAGAGATGAAAAGTTGACGTTGTTTATTTAACACCCTTGTATAATAATTCTTTTCTTTAAATCATAGTAAAGAAAAGAAAATAATGTTGGTTATATATAAATTTAGCATGGCGGATACTTCAAGCCAGAACATATCAATGATATTGTAACTATGTGTGTGATTCATTTTTTGTAACCAAGTGTATTATTAGGTTGTGTGCTTAAACCGAAACCTATTAAACATGCTACGAATTTTGTCATTGATACAATCAATATCTTGTCATTGAATTAATGGGTTTTTTTTAAATTTTTATTTTCCACAATTAATTTTCTTTCGATTCATGCCCATGTTGTCTATAGACACTGAGCAGAGGAGTCGAAACATTGAAAGTGAGGATACTGCATGTTTTGTAAAGGTCCGATGGTTTGGGATGCACGTCTCATTTCTTTTGTTATATATGTTAACTTACTTTCGGGTCATTAGTTTGCAGTTCTCAGTCAGAGAATTGTGTATACACAGAACGTTAACTTAATTTCCGAGGTGTTTTTCGTGTAATAAATCCAAAAGAATTATACGTTGCTGCAGTCACACCAAATAAAGTCAAAACAAGTAGAACTGCTAGATCTTTTTAAGGTTTGCCTGGATTAGAAAATAGATATTATTGCACATATAATATTTTATTTTTAATCTAACTTTGAAGCTCCTTTGTTCGTTGTGTCTATAGACACCAAGAAGACAGATTTGTCTTTAAAGGTACGGAGATTCCGTGGCTCATAGAAGTAAAACCGATGAGTTATATGTGCACATTAATTACATCAATGTAATTTCAATGAATTTTTTTTATTGCTGTATTACATGAAGACTAATATAATGGTTACAATCAAACAAAATAAAGTTAGACACGTCTGCTAATGAGCTTTTCTGAAAACTTGATATTTCGTTTTCTTCTTTCCAAAGAGTCAAACCTGAATTTTACAGTCAAATCAGTCACTGCCCAGGTTGCAAAATAATTGCACAGTCAATCTCTACACTTGTTAACTTAAATTCCATTACTTTTTTTAGTTTTTTTATAATTGATGTACAATGTTAAAACTGTGTGCAGTACAACCAACCAAGGTCAAAACCCAGAATGTTAATGTAAGCTCTTCTCAAAACTTGACAGTTTTTTTCCCTTGGTTCTTGACAGTTCATTCCTTGATTGTTAACAGTTCATTTCCTTGATTCTTGACAGTTCATTCCTTGAATCCGGACAGTTCATTCCTTTATGCTTCACATGTCTTTCCTTGATTCTTCAAAGTGCATTGCCTTGATTCTTGACAGTTTATTTCTTTATTCTTTACGTTTCACTCCTTCATTCTTGACAGTTAATGCCCCTGATTCTTGGCAAATTCTCCTGGCAGTTCTTTCTCTTGATTCGTCACAGTTCATTCCCTTTGATTCTTCTCACTCCTTCCCTTGATTCTTGACAGTCGTTTCGGAAATTCAAGAAAAATGAGACGATAACTACTTTACAAATAATTTCACGTCTCATACTTTTCTATTCTATTCTATCTAAAGACACAAAGAGGATGAATCGGTTTTGGAAGCTATTACTATTGCATAGTTCCTAAAGGTACATCCGTGTGGGCTTTAAGCATTCGTTCTGATTTAGTTCATTTAAAAACGCTAACTCCTCACCTGGTCTCCTCCTCTGACGGTTCGTCACAGAATTTAGCCTTGAGAAAAGTCACTATAACAATCCTCATAGTAGAGGCTGGTAGGAATAAGTTGTTATAACACTTCTAGAAGTCTAAGTGTTTGACATCCATATTTTAACTAAGCCAGATTAAACCTTCAATATCCAACCAACACTTTTAAATATCTGGATTATCCAAATGTCTGTCCCATCGAATTGTCTGGTTCATCTAATTTTTTTGTTCGATCTTATTGTCATTTCTATCAGATTTTCTGTTTTATCTAATTGTATGTTCTATCCACTTAATTGGTTTCTAAAATTGCATCAATTCTATTGGTTACCTGACAATTTTCATCATTATGTTTCTAAGTAATTTCAGCTGGTTATGTAATGATTGCCAAGAGCTCTTCTATTTATATTAACAGAGTCATCAATTATTTTTTTCCTATATTGTTGAATGAGTTCACACAAAAAATCTGGCCTCTCCTATTTTATGCCTGCTTGCAACACTTTAGAATTACCATCTGGGTCCTACCAAGAATAATGACTTTTCTAATTCATATTATCTCGGACATTGCTCATTGAAAAGAAAAAGAATTATAAAATAATTATCAGCACAATTGGTTCTTTCTAAAAACGTGAGACCGCGAATGAGACGAATCGTGTATCAACAGATCATTCCTTTTTTTCCCCTTTGTTGAAGCTGGAGAAATTTTGCATGAACCATCTGGACATTATATGCAATATAAACATACCCTTCCCAGAAATGACCAGCTAAAATTTAACATTTATATTTAAGTGGAAGCTGGACACAAATCACGTGACATGTCTTTAAGTTGACATAGTGCTTGACAACAGGAAGCTGTCATATGCACTACACCTGTGGGCAGTTACTGTGAATTCTTCGGCACTGATATTTGTGTTCAGTTTAGATGGAAAAGAATTATGTTTTTCATTCAAAATAAACTTGAAGCTACAACAATGATAAGCACTGTTAATGTCTGGGCTGGTGAGGAAAGTTGCATGCTGACTATCATTTGATAATATCATGCAATCTAAACCATCCCAGTTAAACAAAGGAAAAATGGAATTGTAAAGATAAGGGATTGAAAATAAATTTAGTCTGGCATGTCCCTTATAATCTATGTCTGGTGGCGGTGACCTGGCATAATTCTATATTAAATTAAATTCTTTGTCTGTTTGTAATTGCCTGAAATTTCCCTTGAACTCTTTATCTGGTAGCGATGGACTGTATTCTTCCTTTTAGTCTATATCTGGTAGCGATAGTCTGTCATGTCCCGTTTTATCTATGTCTGGTGGCGTTGGCGTGTCATGCCCCGTTAAGCCTATGTCGGGTTGCGCTGGTGTGTCATGCCCCGTTAAGCCTATGTCGGGTTGCGCTTGCGTGTCATGCCCCGTTAAGCCTATGTCGGGTAGCGCTGGCGTGTCATGCCCCGTTAAGCCTATGTGGGGTTGCGCTGGCGTGTCATGCCCCGTTAAGCCTATGTCGGGTAGCGCTGGCGTGTCATGCCCCGTTAAGCCTATGTCGGGTCGCGCTGGCGTGTCATGCCCCGTTAAGCCTATGTCGGGTAGCGCTGGCGTGTCATGCCCCGTTAAGCCGGTGTCGGGTTGCGCTTGCGTGTCATGCCCCGTTAAGCCTATGTCGGGTAGCGCTGGCGTGTCATGCCCCGTTAAGCCTATGTCGGGTGGCGCTGGCGTGTCATGCCCCGTTAAGCCTATGTCGGGTAGCGCTGGCGTGTCATGCCCCGTTAAGCCTATGTCTGGTGACGTTGGCGTGTCATGCCCCGTTAAGCCTATGTCGGGTTTCGTTGGCCTGCCATGATAGTTTTCACATCTATGCTTGTGGGCGATGAGATTAACTTAATGGCCCAATAAAGTCATCTAGTTCATTTGGTTTTAACCCTCTCTGATGACTCTGACCCTTTTAAAACATGTGTCACTACGCTTGCACATTACACACCAATGAAGCGTGTCCATTTCTTTAACCATTACAGAAAACTCATTGTTCTTCACGACCATCGATGTGTGACTGAAAATTGAGCCCTATCAATTGCTTTACCTCCGTCGAGAGAACCAATTCCAACACCAAAAGAGCAATAAATTGTTGATTTGATTATTGGTAGCGTGCTATTAAGCACACTTTAAAATGCTGGTTTACATTATTTTGTGTACTCTAGCACATCGTATCTGTATTATACAGTTTGAAGCACAGTAAACCTTGTGCTAAATCGACGTTCGTCCTTCGAAAAATCTGGAGTAAATGTTTCATTCAAGTAAGACAATTTTAAAAAAAAGTAGATTAAAGTAAAATTAAATTTTTAAAAAAAGTTTTCCTTTTCCTTTCATAGTAATTTGATTTTGATGCTTCCTGATTCCTTTTTCTCTTGTTATTATTTGTGTTACTTTCTCTTGGAATTTTCTTTTGTTATTTTCTCCTGGGACTTTGTCTAAAACGCTTAGTTATCGCTCTGCTACACAAAGACCGCCTAATACCTGATAACAGGACAATATCTGATCAAAAATAAAAAAAAATGAAGGTGATCTTCATTAAAAAAAAAGTCTTGTCACAACAAGAAAAACCCCTTGTTTAAGTTAATTCGGCACTTAAGGACATATTAGAGGACGTTATAATATATTTTTTCGTTTAAAAATTTCGGTACATTAAATTAACAATATAAAATAATTTAATTCGATGTCTTACTTATCTAAACAATTCTCTTTATTATAAGTGTAACTTAAACAATGCCTTCCACAGTGACACCTATATGGCATTTTATTCCATTCTGAGACCTGTCTAGCACTACATTTCACTTTTTGAACTATGTGGCACTACATTCAAATGTGAGACCTAACTGGCACTACAGCCCACGATGAGACCTATCTGGGACTGTATTCCATACTGAAACCTGACACTACATTGCGCTCTGAGCCCTTTTACTGCTTTATACTGTGAGATCAATCTGTCACAGTATTCCATTCTGAGACCTATCTGGCACTGTATTCCATACTAATACGTTTTTTGCCACTGTATTCCATTGTAAGACCTATCTGACACTACATTCCACTCTGAGACCTATCAGGCAATGCATTCCACTTTGACCCACATCTGACACTGCATTCTATTAAGATAAAATATTATTACTTAATTGATAAAAAAAAATGAAGTTCTTTTTTTAACATTGTACATATTCATTTTCAGCATATAAATAAATGCATATTTTAAAAAACAAAAAAAATTACAATTATATAGATTTAAAGACAAGTTGGTAGAAGTTATTTGGTCGAAGAATTATAAACTGTAGGGCGCCATCTGCTATAACGATCGCATTTTCATTCATAAATCAACATCAATTGATAAAAAAAGAATGCCAAAATGTTTTAAAATATCGTTACCACAGGTAACAAGGCAAAATAATCTAACATTTTTCTTGCTATACTCAAAAATTCGATTTTCGCTAAACTCTATCTTAGAGAATATATTTATTTTTGATGTCATCAGTACTGTAGCTAGTGCCGCCGTGGCTGGTGACTATTTTTGAAGCCGTTTTATCCATTAAATTTTCTGGGGAATCTGACGAATGCATTAATTTTTTTTGGCAATTTAACCAATCCATTAACTTTTCTCGGTTATCTGACAAACGCATTAAATTATTTTGTCAAACTAACCAATCCATTAAAAATTTGTGTGTAATGTAACACATGATTTCAATTTTTTTTTTTTACCTGACTACTTCATGCAGTTCACTGTTTTATTATTACGCTTGGTTTTCCAAATATATCCATTCATTGAAATTTTACACTTAGAGTTATGTAATATTCTCAACTTGGCGTTACTTCTCTCGTTCGTACCTCTCCTTACAGAGGAAATTGTAGTGGAATCACTTCACATTTAATGTAATAGAATGTGATCGAATATAGATTTGTTTTTTCTTCAAATCTACTAACTATCCGATGCTTTCAACTGGCTGGTTCCTCTATTGACTGTATGTATGGGATTGCTTAAATTAGAGATGTAGCAAGAGTCTTAGGCGCCTGGGGACAAGATTCATGTTACAGAGCGTCTCTTTCTTTTTTCTCTCATCCCCACCCATCGGTGTCTTGATCCCAGTGGGATCCCAATCTCGGTGGATCCCGATGGGCTACCGATCCCCTTAGTATACCGTTCTCTTTGGGATCCCTTCCACCAAGGGACTCTTTTTTCCTATGTTATCCCTTTTCCTGATTGGATCTCGATCCTGGTTTGATTGCGGTAACCGATGGGATCTTGATGGGATCGCGTAACCGATTTGTTCCAGTTTACTGTTGGATCTCGTTCCCCATTAGGATCATGTTCCTCTAAGGAATCATGCTCAGTAAGATTTTGGTCGCATAAGCTTTTAGACCCCATGAAATATAACCGGAGAACAATAAATAACCTTCTGGAACATTCTAGAATCTACATTAAAATTAATATCCTTCATGAAACGTTTAAATAATTACTTTTCTACGTAATATTTCCTCGAATGCCAAAATTATACAACTGAATTGTACTACTACAATTATAGTAAATTTAAAATGGAGTGCTGGCCCCGGTGGGGGCCCATTCAATAAAGTACTGATTAAGTTATGTCTGTGATGGGGTGAAGGCCCTATAAAAATCATTCAGACAAATTATGGAATTAAGTTTATAATTTGTCCCATTAAAATCAGTTTAATAATACAATAGTTACAGCTTTTCTAAATTATGGTTCTTTCTAGAACATTCCAGATGGTCCCTGAATGGATTCGAAATTATTAGTTTTAAATCAACCGATATTTTAATACGGAAAATTAAGGGTATCGCTGCAACGCTAGGATTAGATGCATCAATAATGAATATAGATAATAAAGTCTATGTGTACTTAGTTTGGTCAAGTTCCATCCATTCATGTAGGAGTATGTGTTGTTAATTTAATTTTTTTAACTCGTAAATGAAAAAAAACGACATTTTGGGCCCCCGGCCCCAAACGGAATGTTATAAAAGTTCATAACCCCTTAAGAGTTCCTTCTGGATGATAATGGATAATATATGTACCAAGTGTGGTCAAGATCCATCAATCCATGTAAAAGCCTTTGTGGACACACAGACAAACCCACAATCTGAAACTTTGATGTATACCCATGACAAAAGTAGCTTTACGAAAAACGTACTGTGACCCACCACCGTGCTGTGACACACCACCGTACTGTGACACACCACCGTACTGTGACACACCACCGTGCTGTTAATTTCGTATGTGGAACTCGTTGCAATTTTAAAACCTCGTGTATGAGTCATATGCGTGGGAATTTCGACCGCTATTTTGATTGTGGTTTATCTAATACATTTATTAATAATTATTTCGGCGATCTAACTCTTCCGTGCAATACTTTGTGATCTTAAAATGAATTTTATTGTAATCAGTGTCAGCTAAAAACTTTAATAAATAAAAGTAATTACTCTCTAATACAAATAGATGTCCTGTCGATACCGATAGGGACCTATCTCACAACTTTAAACTGTTTACTGTAGTGCTAATGGGCTATAACTTAACGTATTTGTCGTTTGAAATGCCACACTCTAAGCTTTGTAGAGCATTCTAAATTCGTTTATTCTAGAGCAGCTCTAGGGTAGAAATTAATATACTTTCTAATGTAATAATAATAAAAAGAAGTTATAAATTTGCTTTGTCCACTTAGGAGAGGAAACAGGGGTGGCGGCAAAACTTTATTGTTCTCTATTCACAAGGGTATTTAACTTCATCTTTAAAAAGAATAAAAATTTGAGTGCGCTTTTAGCGACAGTCGATATGTATAATTACATTGCCAACTGGATCAGTTAACGAAAAGGTCACCATCAATCAATAACTGGCTGCTACTGTGGTCTTCATAAAATATCTCTTGACTTTACCATTCATGCAGGTTGCTTAAAGCTGAAAATCTACTGGCTATGAAACAAGAAAGTGCGTGTGTTTCTCTATGGAAACTGTATTATTTTTGAAAGACGAAATGCTTCTGTTAGTGCTAACTCCCAAAGAACAGATACCGCATTTGTATTGTCCGAAATATTTGCAAACAGTACTATGAAGAGGTGGTCAATCTCATTTTAACCTAACCAAATAAATAACCTAACCAAATAAATAACCTCTTCAATTTGTATAAAAATTAACTCTGCTCATAAATGATGGTAGTTCAATTCAAAGATGGTCGGAGCAATTAGAGAAGGGGCCAACAACTAATAATCTACAAGTATCTTGCAACCATTTCAAAATCGTATTTTTAAATATGTTTGAAAAAAAAAGGATTTTCTTTGAAATTTCATATTGTTTGTCATAAATTTATTTTAATCAATTGCCATTTGGGATGAAAATCTAAGCCCGGATATGGAGCTGTGGCCAAAGTTTAATAACGCATACTCCAGACTTCAATGACTAATACGACAGAGTTCAGTGACTCGTTCTTGAGAGTTCAGTGACTCGTTCTTGAGAGTTCAATGACTCGTACGTCAGAGATGAGTGACTCGTACGTCAGAGTTGAGTGACTCTTACCTCAGAGATCAGTGACTCGTACGTCAGATTTTTGGCTTCAGAACAAGAGTTATGTCACTACCCTGATATTTAAAAATGTCGTTACGAAGATCCCTGTGGCATTTCTAATATCTTCCTAGCAGGAACGTGGTGTTAAGGTGGTGGTTAAGCTTTACTTAAAGCAAAAATAATATACCTCATATTTTGTAAACATATTTTAAAGAATCTTGTCTATCTTAAAGCAGACATTGAACAAAATGTATCATACCACTAAACTCAACCATACGTATTCAGACTATTTAAGCAGTATAGAAGTATTATTACTATTACTGTGTGTTATAATTAAAATAAAAAATTTGAATCAAAATCGGAGTCCCGTGGTCGGAATGACATTGAAAAAAAGAAAAATTCCAACTCCCGAGAAGCGTGATGCACAAAGAGCACGCTGAGGTAGATGAAACATTGCTGGTCATCTGCTGGTTTTCAACTTCATCCTGGCCTTTTTCCAGTCGTCTTGACAAAGTTTTGTCAAGGAACAAATAGACAAGAAATAGAGTGAGTCTGATGGATTGAGCAACTCTCCTTCATTATGAACAAATACAGTTGTTGTCAAATATTGCCTTGGTCATCTTCGCGCCCGTAGGACGGACTATAATACTATTTAGGGGCATGACTGATTAGTTTATGGGTCCAATCGGGCGATGGTCGAAAACGTTTTGGTATGCAATGGTCTAACTTGTAACAAATAGTTCTTTAAAAAATTCCTACTTAGATATGTTTCGCTGCTTTTTCGATCTAACTCTTTAGCCCCACGTATGTCTAACAATTCCGCCATGATAGGAGGCATTATTTCCCTCACAACACGATCAGTTCAGTTATTACGAAATTATATTGAGAGTGAAGTTATTCAAGCACTAAAGTTTCATTCTCATTTATCGCATCTTTTAATTTGAAAACACACTTTAAAAAAAACAACAACCAGACATGCGATAAAATGTAATTGACATCCACTGCTAAATGTTTGCAGCCCTTCATGTTTAGGCATTTAGTAACCTTTAAAAGCTTCTTTAAAACTGGAATGTTTATTATAATGAGAATAAACATAATTTTAAAATGAGATGCTCCTCATTGGAATATTTGAATACATATTAAAACCACTTATCTCTGTCTCCTTGTCTTTCTCCCTCTGCCCCCTCTCTCTCTCCCTCATCCCACTCCCTCTGTGTATATATATATATATATATATATATATATATATATATATATATATATATATATATATATATATATATATATATATATATATATCTCTCTCTCTCTCTCACCCCACTCTCTCTGTGTATATATATATATATATATATATATATATATATATATTTAAATATATGTAGATATATTTATATATATATAGTAATTGTCGTATATAATCCCCATAAAGATTTAAAATAAGAATATCGCATTGTTCCTGGTAGCAGAAGATATTAGACCCCGAGTCTCATGTCTTCCTCTACACAAGTTGGCTTGTTTTCTGTTGATTTGTGCGCAGTTCTCAGAGAAATTGAGATGGCGGGAGCGAATTTTCCGTGAGTCATTTCTTATAACTACACACCATTATAATTAATGAAATCAGACCATCGAAATGTCAAAAACCCACAAGATTTGGCAACGATGATTCCAAGGTTTGACAGTTCGTACACTTCATATCTTGCTCTCGATCCTGAAATGTACCGATAATTAAGACACAATCTAGTTTAAAAGTTAAACCTAGTTGAGTTTTTTTCTCACTTCATTTTGTACACTTTGTAAAAAAATGTCGCTTATCGTCTCCATATCTGACGGTTCCTTACACATGGCGGCCATGTTTGAGTTACATTATAAGTACTGCATTATGGTAGCGTTTTCAATGGATATATCTACGTATATATATATTTATATATATATTGAAATATATTTACTTTTCGTTTTTAGCTATATCTAATGTTACTGTCTTTATTGTCAGTTTTGTCTCTAAACACAATAAAGATTGAAAGTGAAAATACTGCATGGTAGCTGGAAGCAGAAACGAATAACGTCCATGTCTCAGTTCTTTCCCTACATCAATTAACTTATGCTCTCTGTTAATTTGCGCAAAGTTCTCATAGAAATTGTGTTGAGATTATATAGTTTTTCGCTAATTTTTTTTTAATGTTAATAAATGCACACCATATTCCACGTCATCTCCCCTGCTTCCTTACATCCCCACAAGACAACTACGTTCTTCCATTGACAGTAGAACCCTCTCAATCCCAAGAACTAAAACTAAGACCATCGGTGAACGCTCCTTCTGCTTCCATGGGCCCACGTTCTGGAACCAGCTCCCCTTCCATATACGTCATAGTGAAACCTCGTCCATTTTCAAAAAAGTCCCTTAAAACTCATCTGTTTAGGTCCGCCTATGACCTGTGATGCACCCTCCTTGCCCTACCTAATTTTCTGTTTCGGTTTAATCCTGAAGTGTCAAAGTGTCCTCTTTTTATAGCCATTTTGTTTCTATAGAATAGTAGTTACTATCCTAGTGTCTCATTTGTATTTACTTAGTTTACATGTTTTAATAATTGTAAAGCGCTTAGAGCTTTATGATAAGCGCTATATAAAAATGCCTAAATAAATAAACCTAAAAACAGAAATGTTTGAGTAAGATGTTTTCAAGGTTGGACAGTTCGTACCTTTCATTTTGTCAAGGATTTGGCTCAGTGTATTCTGTACATATTTTTAAAATAATCGTTCATAGCGACCCCGCTTTTGAGAGTTTCTGATACAAGGTAGCCATGTTAGAGTTACATCATAAGTACTGCTCTACGTTAGCGCATGCAGGGAAATCCAATATTTCGTATTTTTCACTTTATTATTAAAAAGTTTAATTATTTACTTGTCATCTAGAGATCAAAATCCCATGTCGCTGTTTACTTAACACTTTTGGTTAAATCAATGTAAACAACAAGAAAAAAAAGAAGTTAATATTGTTTAAAAATATTTTGAGCATGGCGTATACTTCAAATCAGATTATAACAATTGTATTGTAAATATGTGTACTATTATCGTAGTGTAATCTTGTGTATTTGTATGTTGAGTGACTAACCCGAAACCTATTTCTTCCTACACGCTCTTTAATAGTTATAAGAAGTATCTTGTTTTTGAATTAATTATTTATTTTATTTTAATTTTGCACATTCATTTTTCTTTCGATTCATGCCCATTGGTGTCTATAGAAAACAAAAAGTTGGGTTGAAGTTTGAAGGTAATGATACTGCATGACTTTATAGACGTCTGACCGTTTGGGATTTATGTCTTATTTCATTCGTTATTTGTTAACTTAAATCCGGGTATTGGGTATGCAGCTCTCAGTCAGAGCATTCTGGAGACTCAGAAATGTGTCTTAATTTCCGAGTGATTTTGTCTAGCAATAAACCCATAAGAATCATAATTTGCTGCAGTCTAATGAAAGAAAGTGAAAACAAAGATTGGGCTAAGCTCTTTCTAAAGTGTTTGTCTTGTTTTTTGTTAAAGAAAAAAGGAAAAGGTCATTGCAGATCTCAACATCATTTATTTACCTAACCGTGTTGTCCATGGGCTCTTTGTGACTGTAGACACTAAGAACACAGATTTGTCTTTTAAGATGCCGATATTGCATGGTTTTAGGAGTAGAAAGCATGAGTTTTATGTACATATAGAGACGTACTAACCATGAGTTATATGTACATATAGAGACGTACTAACCATGAGTTTTATGTACATATAGAGAAGTACTAACCATGATTTATATGTACATATAGAGACGTACTAACTATGAGTTTTGTTTACAGTAATTGTTATCAAAGGGTACAATCAAACCAAAGCATGTCCAAACAACGGGATCTCAAGAGCTGTGCTCAAGGCTCGACGTCTTGTTTTCTTTTTTTCCAAAGTTTTGATCTAGAAACGTGCAGTCAAATCAGACAGTACTCCATTTAAACAGACCAATCAGGAAAGCTAGGAAATTAACACAAACTAAACATCCTTTACTGGAAGAACTATTTGAAGAAAGATGTTTTTGTAAAACTAAATACATTTTGGATGATACATCTGACCCTTTTCATCACAGACATGGGCGACCGAAGAAAACTTTCTAGGGGTGGGGGGGGGGGCAAGAAAAATCAATTAACTTTCCAGGGGGAAAGCAAAAATTTTTAGTAATGTTTTAATATAGTTTTAATTTACTGCAGTTTATTTGTATGGTGAACGAACGGACATGACATCAGCTTAGTTACTTTAATAATAATAATAATAAAGTTCATTTCAAAAACACGCTTCATCCCCAAAGGCTCGAAGCGCGGTACAAAGTCAACAAAAACAAATCTATAATTTACCACATTTAAAACAAACGCAACACTGCAAAAACTAATTACAAGCATACAATGTCAAAGTCTTTCAACCCATTTCAACCGTGAGCAACACAGCCAATATGCGTTAAATGGAAAATATGGTAGACAATCATCCCAGAAAGTTTTTGCGAAATAAATGTGTCTGTAAATCGGTTTTAAAGGACTCCAGTGTCTGGATGTTTCTGAGATCGAGTGGAAGGGCGTTCCAAATTGTTGGACCAGCAAATGCGAAAGTGCGCTTTCCGCAAGTCTCAAGGCGAACAGGTGGTGTCAAGAGTTTGCCACTGTCGGATGAGCGGAGTTGTCTAGTGGGTATAATAAGGCGTCAGCAGCTCGTTCAGATAGGACGGCGCCAGGTCATGTAGACAGCGGTAGCACAAAGTTGCGATTTTGTACTCTATGCGAGCACGCACCGGCAGCCAATGCAACTCTCTCAGGAGTGATTTTGCATGGTCGAGCTTGCTTTTGCGGAGAACAATTCGAGCCGCATTATTCTGTGCTATCTGAATTTTATCAAGGAGCATAGCTGGAAGACCCACCATGAGAGAATTGCAATAGTCCATGCGTGATAGCACAAATGCAGACATCAGCCTCTTTGGAGAACAATTCGAGCCGCATTATTCTGTGCTATCTGAATTTTATCAAGGAGCATAGCTGGAAGACCCACCATGAGAGAATTGCAATAGTCCATGCGTGATAGCACAAATGCAGACATCAGCCTCTTCGTTGCATCAATTGTTAGGAAGGGCCTGATGTGGCTAATCTCTTTATTTTCTCTTTACTTTAATAATTTTTTGTCTATTTTTGTCTAAAATTTTTTTATCCAATCAATCCAGGGGGGGGCAAGTACCCCCCTTGCCCCCCCTGCGGGCGCCCATGATCACAGATACTTAAGATTGGGCCGTTCGTGACGAATTCTTTTCATCAGGGCGAGAAATGAAAGATATAAAGATTCTTTTGTTCCCCAATCTGTACGAATTTGCCAGCGTGCTCCCTCTGACGTCTGGAATCTTAATGAAAACTAATAAGTCCCTGGTGTGGCTAAGAGAACTCACGGAATGGCTGCTAGTGAAAAAATGTATTACCAATATCTTGTTTCAATTTTTTTTTTTATAAGTGCTGAAAATGTACAATGCAATCATAAAACATTTCCATTTGTTTTGAACAATAAAAGAATATTATGTTATTTTATAAAATAATGTCACATATCATTATATTCATGTAGAAATAATTGAATGTAGCTCTCCCTCTTTTCGAATGTTATACATTTGCCATCGATATTTTGACTAAGGCAGAGTTAAACTTGACTATCTGACAAACACTTTTAATTATCTGGATTATCAAATGGTCTGGTTAATCTAATTGTCTGCTCTATCTAATTATCTGTTATGTCTAAATGTCTGGTTTACTTAATTTTCTGTTATATTGAATTATCTGTTCTAACTTATTGTCTGGTTCATCCCATGGTCTATTCTATCTAACTGTCAGTTCTATCTAATTGTCTGGTTTCTACAACTGTCCGGTTTATCTAAATATCTGGTAATCTATTGGTCTAATCTATCTAATTGTCTGTACTTTCCCAATATCTGTTTAATCCAATTGTCCGTTTTATCTAATTGTCTAATTTATGTAATAGTCCGTTCTATCGCATTGACTGTTTTATCTTATTTGTCTGGCTGATGTACTGGTCTAGCTTAATTAGTCGTCTGTTTTATCTAATTGTTTATTGTAGCTAATTTATCTGTATATAAATATCAAAACATTCCCTTTTGTTGCTAATCTGTATCTTATGTTACTGGCCTTATTGTTAGTGTTGTCTCTTAACACCGTGAACATCTGTCGGTCTTAAATACTGCATGTTTCCTAGAAGTGGAAACCAATATTGTCCATGTCTCAGTTCTTTCTCTACATGAGTTAACTTTCTCTCTGTTATTTGGTGGGCAGTTCTCATATAAATTGTGATGGAATTATCTAGGTTTTCGTTATATTTTTTATGGTAATGGATGTACACCATAATAATTGTCGTTGTCCGTCGAAAATAAAATGTGTTCTGGAGATTAATGCCGTTTTTATTCGTTGTTTATGGTTATGAATGAACACAATAATACGTCTAATAGTATATCGCTTGTAAAAAACAGAAATGTTTGGCTTAGATGTGTTCAAGGTTTGACAGTTCGTACCCTTCATACCTTGCTCCCGATCCTGAAATGTACCGACGAATGAGAGAGAAACCAGTTTAGAAGTACAAAATAAGTTGGGTTTCTTGTATCTGTTCATTTTAAAGACTATTTTTAAAAGAAATATTGCACCTTGACTCCGCCTCTGACGGTTGTTTACACAAGGCAGCCGTGTTTGTGTTACATCACAATTACTGTCTAATGGTAGCGCTTTCAGTGAAATCCCATAATTCCTCTTCTAATATACAAGTTTAAATTTATTTCTTTTTATCTAGAGACGAAATTCCATGTCATTTTGTTTTTTAATCCTTTGTATAATAATTTTATTTATTAAATCAAAGTAAAAAAAAAGAAACTAAAGTTGATTAAAAATAATTTTAGCCTAGGGCATACTTCTTACCAGAATATAGAATTTGTATTGTAACTATGTGCATTATTATGTTAGGTGGTTGAACCAAAACTTATTTCATCCTATGAACTTTGTCATAGTGACAATCAATTTGCTATGTAATACATATTTTTTTAAAATTTGCACAATAAATTTTTATTCGATTCATTTTTGCGGTTTCAAAAAGATTTTTTTAAAAATGCCGAAGATTGAAGGTGAGGATACTGCATCTTGTTTAGGAGCACTGACCGTTCGGGATGTGTGTCTCATTTCTTTCGTTTAATGTTAACTTAAATTCGGGTATTGTGTATGCAGCTCTCAGTCAAAAAACTGTGTAGACTCAAAACGATAACGAAACTTCCGCTAGAGTTTTATGGAGTAACATGCCGAGAATAAATATAATTGACTACAGTCAAAGACAGGAAAGTCGTAAATAAGAATTTGCAAAGATCTTTTTTTACTTTTGTCTCTTTAAAATATAAATACAAATTATTGGTACTATAACTGCGTTTTTAAATCCAACCTTTTCCTCGTACTGCCTATAGGCACTAAGAAGTGGAGTTTGTCTTTGGAGTTGCAGAGATTGCGTGGTTCGTAGAAGTAGAAACGAGTGAGGTGCATGTGCATATATTGAATTACTTTCCATGGTTCGTAGAAGTAGAAACGAGTGAGGTGCATGTGCATATATTGAATTACTTTCCATGGTTCGTAGAAGTAGAAACGAGTGAGGTGCATGTGCATATATTGAATTACTTTCCATGGTTCGTAGAAGTAGAAACGAGTGAGGTGCATGTGCATATATTGAATTACTTTCCATGGTTCGTAGAAGTAGAAACGAGTGAGGTGCATGTGCATATATTGAATTACTTTCCATGGTTCGTAGAAGTAGAAACGAGTGAGGTGCATGTGCATATATTGAATTACTTTCCATGGTTCGTAGAAGTAGAAACGAGTGAGGTGCATGTGCATATATTGAATTACTTTCCATGGTTCGTAGAAGTAGAAACGAGTGAGGTGCATGTGCATATATTGAATTACTTTCCATGGTTCGTAGAAGTAGAAACGAGTGAGGTGCATGTGCATATATTGAATTACTTTCCATGGTTCGTAGAAGTAGAAACGAGTGAGGTGCATGTGCATATATTGAATTACTTTCCATGGTTCGTAGAAGTAGAAACGAGTGAGGTGCATGTGCATATATTGAATTACTTTCCATGGTTCGTAGAAGTAGAAACGAGTGAGGTGCATGTGCATATATTGAATTACTTTCCATGGTTCGTAGAAGTAGAAACGAGTGAGGTGCATGTGCATATATTGAATTACTTTCCATGGTTCGTAGAAGTAGAAACGAGTGAGGTGCATGTGCATATATTGAATTACTTTCCATGGTTCGTAGAAGTAGAAACGAGTGAGGTGCATGTGCATATATTGAATTACTTTCCATGGTTCGTAGAAGTAGAAACGAGTGAGGTGCACGTGCATATATTGAATTACTTTCCATGGTTCGTAGAAGTAGAAACGAGTGAGGTGCACGTGCATATATTGAATTACTTTCCGTGGTTCGTAGAAGTAGAAACGAGTGAGGTGCATGTGCATATATTGAATTACTTTCCGTGGTTCGTAGAAGTAGAAACGAGTGAGGTGCACGTGCATATATTGAATTACTTTCCGTGGTTCGTAGAAGTAGAAACGAGTGAGGTGCATGTGCATATATTGAATTACTTTCCATGGTTCGTAGAAGTAGAAACGAGTGAGGTGCATGTGCATATATTGAATTACTTTCCATGGTTCGTAGAAGTAGAAACGAGTGAGGTGCATGTGCATATATTGAATTACTTTCCATGGTTCGTAGAAGTAGAAACGAGTGAGGTGCATGTGCATATATTGAATTACTTTCCATGCGTATTTTCTTGAAGTATCTGATTACCATTGTTCTGGTAACCATCAAACCAAAGACGGACAAAACGACGCCTGTTGGCGAGATTCGTTTCATTCTCGACATTTCGTTTTCTTCTTTCCAGACTTTTGATATAGAAATATGCAGTCAAATATCAGACGCTACTCAGTTTTTTTTTTTTAAAGATAATGTCCCATGTCATTCTATTAATGTAGAAATATTTGATTTTGTTTTGTCTTTTTAAATTTATTATTCCGCTTCCAACGTCTTTTCAAAAGAAAAAATCTGATTTTGTTGACCTCTATGTTCGCGGTAACTCTAGACACAGAAGACTGATTGATCGTATGCTCCCGATGCCTCTAGACACAGAAGACTGATAGATCATATGCTCCCGATGCCTCTAGACACAGAAGACTGATTGCTCATATGCTCCCGATGCCTCTAGACACAGAAGACTGATTGATCATATGCTCCCGATGTCTCTGAAAACAGAAGACTGATTGGTCATATGCTCCCGATGCCTCTAGACACAGAAGACTGATTGGTTTATAGATGCACACGATTATAATTGTAGCAGCCAAACCAACTAATGTCAAATCTAAGTCTGTCAATTTTAACACGTGTCAACGTTTGACGTTTCTTTCCCTTGAATCTTGACAGTTTATCCCCTTGATTATTGACCGTTCGTTCCATTTTATTCTTGACATTTTATTCCCTTGATTTTTTACAGTTTATTCCCTTGATTCTTCACAGTTCATACCCTTGTTTATTGACATATCATTCCCTTCATTCTTAAACATTAATTCCCTTGATTCATGAGAGTCGATTCTGAAATGTACAGACCAATGCCAAGATAACTAGACATACAAATTACCGTAACTTCAGGTTTCATTTTATTCATTGTGATCTTGAGACATGATGGATTGGTTTTTTGACGGCAATAGTACTGTAATAGTTTCTAAAAGTACACCCGTGTGGGCTAAAGGCTTAAGTTCTAATTTTTTTCATTAAATAATTTAAACACCATAACTCATCTCCTCCTCTAACGGTTCCTTACAGAAGGTAGCCATGTGAAACATTCTTATAGCAATTCCTGTGGTAGAGTAAAGAGTGCATAAAAATGAGTAGTTCTCGCACTTTTCACTTGTTAAGTACTTGTAAGATTTAAACTTGACTCGCAAACAAAAACTTTTAATTATTTTTAAAATTCTAATTATCTCTTTTATCAAATCATCTGGTTTATCAATGTCACAGAACGGTTGTTGCGGAGGAGGGCTCCGGTCCTGACTTATCACCAACTATATTGACTTAGCAGTGGCCAGTACAGGACCGCTCCTCTCTGTGATTTATTTTGTGGGTGTCTAGACGTTGGGACAGACGAAAGCACAACGTAGACTTGAACGAAATCCAACAACACAAACTCCAGGTGCTCAATGATAAAATGGACTATATTTATTACTCAAATGAAAAGCTCTTCTATAGTCTTCACTAACTGTCAGCTATCTATGTGAATCTCTAAAGCCATGACTATGACTGTTCAACTGTATCCTTCAACTATTCCTATGTCGTCTCCGGATCTCTCTCGACTGCTCTACCTCTACACTAATGCTGTACCTCTCAACTCTACTGCTATACCTCTCAAATACCGCTATACCTCTCAACTCCATGTATCGAAAAACTTCTCCCTTATATTTGCCCGTCGTGTGACTCTAAACTCATTGAATTGCCACATCCTTAAAGACAACATTCCCCGACCAGATCCTTTTACCCCCGGACGTCTATTCCATGTCCTTACCCAGCTATTAGCATCTGTAACGTTGAGAGTCTTACTATTACTGATCATTAATCTTACTCTACCCATGGTCTTCGTGAACATCCCATTTCCACCTGCAAACTGAAAACTCATTTATCCAAAACATTTCTGATACCCGTTCCCACAATGTCCACCAGGAGTCTACCTTTCCCCCAAACTATAATGTCTTCTCTCTACTACCATAAACTCTTGCTGATTTCAGGCTAACAATTCCCTCATCAGTACCTTTGTGCTGCACCCACGCCCATTGCTCCCGTCTCGAGCATGGTCATTTGTGACAATCAATTTGTCTGTTTAATATGATTTTAGTGTTTTTTCTAATTGTCTGGTTAAACTGTTTGTTTTATCCCATTGTCTGTTCTGTCTAATTGTATGGTTTATCCTTATGTCTGGTTTATATAATTTATCTATGTATCTATATCAAACGTTCACCTTTCTTTGTTATCTATCGAATATTACTGACCTTATTGTCAGTGTTGTCTCTCGACACCAAGGAGATTAAAAGTGAGAAAATGCATCATTCCTTGAAGTGGCTGTTCGTCCGTCGGGGATCGACGAGGACCATCGAGTCGTCTGGTGACTGATGACTTGCGCGGGTGACTTTGTTTAAAGTGAAGAAGAGTTGCCCGGCGTCTACCTCACTCTCTCGTCCGGGCCCTCCATATCCAGTGACAAGACTCTACGTCAAGACGACCAGGGATGGGTTCGGTTTGTCATTGTTTGCGCCTTACGGGACTCCAACTCCGGGTTTGAATTCAGAGTTTCCTTCTCTTAGATGAGTTGCCGACCAAGGTTGACGAGTCTCATCCACCCGGGGTGATGTTTTTGCTTGACCGACTGGCCTTTGGCTGGACTTGATCACCAGACCACCAACTTGAGGTTTGCTCAGTTTGACTATTTGGCCACCCAGTCACCCAAGTAGAAACGCATAGCATCCATGTCTCAGTTTTGTATATGTTAACTTGCTCTCTATTAATATGTGCGCAGTTCCCATTGAAATTTTCTTGGATTATTTAGGTTCTGGTTATTTATTTATTGTAATTAACGTACACCATAATAATTTTCTTTGTCCATCAAATGTCGACACAGAAATATTTGTCTAAGAAGTTTTCAAGGTTTGACAGTTCGTTGCTCTCCATTCTGTAATGTAAATGCGAATGAGACAAAAGCCAGTTAAGAATTAAAACTGAGTAAGGTTGTTGTCTCCTTTCATTCTGTACACAATATTTTTCTTTGAAATATCATGCACCTCGTGTGTGCCTCTGACGTTTCCTTACACAAGGCAGCCATGTTTAAGTTGCATCATAAGTCCTGTATTACGGCAGCCCTTGCATTAAAACCCCATTTCTTATCTTTTATCCGATTATTATAGACTAGTTTAAATTATTTCATTTCATAAAGAATGGAAAAGTCTACTTCTTTTTTTTTTAAAAAATAGTGTTGAGTCAGTGCTATCTTAAGGCATGAGCCCATTGGGCAATGGCTAAGGGCCCCGTGCTGGTAGGAGGCCCCTCGTTTCTAGGAGAATCACTCTTACTGAGGCATAATGCTTTACAGTTTGTTTATAAATATTGAACGATTTTGACAATTTAATTAGTTTTAAAAATTCAAAATTTCCCAATTTTGACCCACGATATATATCAGCCAATTCCTAAATTAATATTATAAATGCGAATCAAAGTTGGATAAGTAGCCATAAAACTACTTGAGTCTCTGCAATCCTATCTTCAAGTATTTAGATAAAAATTTAGTAACTATGAAGGTAAGGTCAAGAGACGATCTCCAGCATTGGAGTATAGTGATGGTAAGAAATGGAAACGACTTTATGAAATGAATTATTTAATTATGTGATGAAAATGTGTATGTGCAATGCACTAAAAAACATTTCCTTTCATTAGGATCAATAAACAAATATTATTATATCTTGTATGATGTATGTTAACTTAATGAAGGTAAATGGCATGCAGTTCACATTTAGAGAATTGTGTGGGCTCAGAATGTTAACGTAGTGACCGAGTCATTTTTTTAAATTGTTTAATTTTTTTTTTGGTGGTAATTAACCAAAAAGTCTTAGTCTATATATAATTTGCTGCAGCCAAACCAACGAAAACCAAAACTAAGAAATTTGCTAAAATCTTTTCAATGTTTGTCTTGTTAATATATATATATATATAATTTATTTATTTATTTATTATCGACGTCTTCCGTGGATGCACTTTTTCTCGGTGTGTCTATAGACACTTAGAAGAAAGATTTGTCCGTGGGGGGAGGGGGGAGCGATGATATTGTATTGTTCATGGAAGTAGAGCAGAGTGAGCTGTATGTATATGTGTTAACATAAAACTTGCAATCATTGCAGGTTAAACCAAAGAATATCAAAGCAACGCCAGTTAATGAACTTTTTTTCCAGGTTTGGCATTTTGTTGTCTTCTTTCCAAAGTTTTGATCTGGAAATGTGCAGTCTAATCAAACACCACTTTTTTTACAAGATAATTTCACGTGTTATTATATTTATGTAGAACTTTTTGAATTTGGCTTGTCCTTTTAAAATTATTATTGCACTTGAAAAGTTTTTACAAAAAAAAACCAACAAAAAAAACAACATTTGCTTACCTCTATGCTCGCTGTGTCTCTAAACGCTATGGAGGCTGATTGGTCATTCTAGGTGTGGATCCTGAATGGAGTCCAGAGGTATATCCGAAGGAGGGGGCCGTGTGTCCTAAGTTATTATTTACAATGGTTACCTTACTTACCCAATATTTTCCCCTTATAATAGATGCACACGATTATAATTGTTAAAGTAAAACCAATTAATTTAAAAACCAAGCCAGTTACTATGAGTCTTCGTCAACGCTTGACAGTTCATTCCCTTGATTCTCGACAGTCGATTCTGAAATGTACAGACCGATGAGACAATAACTAGATTATAAATTATTTCATGCGTCCTTTTCTTCATTGCGATCGCTAAGACACTAAAAGGATTGTGTAGTTTTAGAAGGTAGTAGTACTACAACGGTTCCAAAAACTACATCCATGCGGGCTTAAGCCTTTCATTCTAAATTATTTTATGAAATAATTGTATCCTTGCACCTCGTATCCGCCGCTGACGGTTCCCTGCTGGAGGTAGCCATGTAAAAGTCGCTACAACAATTACTGTAACAGATCCTGGAGGGAACAAGTAGTTACTCACACTTTTCTATTTTGTAAACATTTCGCAGATTTCAACTTGACTCTATAACCAACACTTTTCATCATCTAGTTAATCGAATTGCCTGATTCTGTTTACTCTAATGGTCTGGCTAACCTAATTGTTTGATTTATCTAATTATCAGTGTAATCTAATTATCTGTTCTATCAATTTGTCCATCTTATAGCATTGTCTAGCTTTTCAACTTGTATGGTTTATCTAGTTCTCTGTTTTATCCAATTGTTAAGTGAATGTTTTAAAATAAATACGTAGATAAATTAGATAAAATTTTCTTTGTTATATATATCTTCTGTTACTGTCCTTATTGTTAGCGTTGTCACTATGCACAATGAAGTTTGAAAATGAGAATACTGCATGGTTCATAGAAGAAAAAACGAATAGCGGCCATCTCTCAGTTCTTTCCGTACATAAATTAACCCTACTTTCCTTTAAATTGTGCGCGGTTCTTATAGAACTTGTGTTTGGGATTATCTAGGTTTTTTTTTTTTTTTATTAATTAAAGAACACCATAATATGTTTAGTTATGTTAGTTTAGCTAAGATGTTTTCTAGGTTTGACAGTTCGTACCCTTCATTCCTTGCTCTAGACCCTGAAAGTTCAGACTAATCGGGCGAAATCCTGTTTAAACGTAGAACCGAGTTGGGTTCTGGCCTCAGTTCAATCTGTACACAATTTGTTTTTAAACTTTCGCATCTCGTCTCCCCCTCTGACGGTTCCTTACAGAAGAAAGCGCATCTCGTCTCCCCCTCTGACGGTTCCTTACAGAAGAAAGCCAGTGGATTACAGCAGCGCTTGCAGTTAACTCATATATTTTGTATATTTTCCATTTATTATTATCTAGCTTAAATTTATTTTATTTTTATCTAGAGATCAAAAGTGCACGTTGTTGTATTTTTAACACCTCGGTATAATAAATGTATTCATTGAATCAAAGTAAAAAAAAAAAAAAAAAAATTAATGTTGATTAAAAATATAATTTTAGCATTTTACTTCGAACCAGAAATTATTACTTTTTTAGAATGCATCCCATTAAATATATACTTCCGACTAGCTTTGTCACAATGTCATGACAATTAAGAAATAGTTATTTATTTTTATTATTTTTATAGTGCACAATTATTTTTGATTCAATTCAAGCCCGTTGTGTCTATAGACTTCAAAAAGACGGGTCAAACATTGAACGCATCTATACTACTTGCTGTTATTGAGGTCCGACCGTTTTGAATGTATGTCATATTTGAATCTTTATGTATGTTAACTTACTATCATGTAACTTTTTATGCATTTCTGTGTAAGAGAATTGTGTAGACTCTGAATGGTAAATTATTTTTAGGTATTTTTATTTTAATGAACGGTGAAGAATTACAATTTGCTGAAGTCAAACTAACGAATTTAAAAACTAAAAGCTCTCCTAAGATCTTTTTAGGATTTTGTTGTTTGAAACATTTTAATGATCGCATATTTAATATCTTATTTTGATCTAGTTGTGATGCCCTTTTGCTCGTTATGTTTACAGACACCGAGAAGACAGATTTGTCTTTGAAGGTCCGGATATAGCGTAGTTCATAGAAGTAAAACAGAGTGAGCTGTATGTGCATATTAATTACATAAACGTAGTTTCCATGACATTTTATTTTTGTAACATATGAAGACTAATAGAATGGTTACAGTCAAATCAAATAAATTGAGACGCCATTATGATTTTGAGCTTTTCCGAAAGCTGGATATTTCGTTTTCTTCTTTCCAAATTGTCAAACCTGAATTGTAAAATTCAAATCAGACAACACCAAGTTTGCAAAATAATTGCAAATGTCACTATATTCGTGTAGAAATATTTCAATCGTCGTGTGCTTTTAAAACTATGATTGCCCTTTAACGTTTTTTTAAACAATCCAAACATCTAATTGTCCTGCCGTCTATGCTCGCGGCGTCTCTAGACACTAAGAAAAAAGATCGGTCATTCAAGGGGAGGATACTCCATAGAAAAAAGACAGGTCAATCAAGGGGAGGATACTCCATAGAAAAAAGACAGGTCAATCAAGGGGAGGATACTCCATAGAAAAAAGAAAGGTCATTCAAGGTGAGGATACTCTTTAGAAAAAAGACAGGTCAATCAAGGTGAGGATACTCCATAGAAAAAAGACAGGTCAATCAATGGAGGAAACTCCATAGAAAAAAGACAGGTCAATCAAGGGGAGGATACTCCATAGAAAAAAGACAGGTCAATCAAGGGGAGGATACTCCATAGAAACAAGACAGTTCAATCAAGGGGAGGATACTCCATAGAAAAAAGACAGGTCATTCAAGGTGAGGATACTCTTTAGAAAAAAGACAGGTCAATCAAGGTGAGGATACTCCATAGAAAAAAGACAGGTCAATCAAGGGGAGGAAACTCCATAGAAAAAAAGACAGGTCAATCAAGGGGAGGATACTCCATAGAAAAAAGACAGGTCAATCAAGGGGAGGATACTCCATAGAAAAAAGACCTGTTTTTAAAGGGGAGGATACTCCATAGAAAAAAGACCTGTTTTTAAAGCTGAGGATACTCATAGAAAAAGTCATGTCATTCAAGGGGAGGATACTCCATAGAAAAAAGACCGAACATTAAGGAGAGGATACTCCATAGAAAAAAGACCGGTGATTCAAGATGAGGATACTCCATAGAAAAAAGACCGGTGATTCAAGATGAGGATACTCCATAGAAAAAAGACCGGTGATTCAAGATGAGGATACTAAATAGAAAAAAGACCGGTGATTCAAGATGAGGATACTCCATAGAAAATAGACCGGTCATTCAAGGACAGGATACTCCATAGAAAAAGGACCGGCCATTAAGTGGAGGATACTCCATAGAAAAAGGACCGGCCATTAAGGGTGAGGATACTCCATAGAAAAAAAGACCGATCATTCAATATAAGGATAATTCATGGTTCCTAGACGTAGCACCCACTAGGGGTTTATGTCTCAGTTTATTTTCTAAGCTTGTTACATCACTTTCCATTAGTTTTTCGTCTTATAATAGATGCACACGATTATAAGAGTTGCTGTAAAACCAACTCATGTCAAAACCAAAACTGTTATTTTAAGCTCTTCTTAACAATTCACAGTTCATTCCCTTGAATCTTGCCAGTTTATTCCCTTGAATCTTGACAGTTCATTCCCTTGAAACTTGACGGTTTATTCCATTGATTCTTGACAGTTCATTCCCTTGATTCTTGACAGTTTATTCTATTGATTCTTGACAGTTCATTCCCTTGAAACTTGACAGTTTATTCTTTTGATTCTTGACAGTTTATTCCCTTGATTCTTAACAGTTCAATCCCTTGATTCTTGACAGTTCATTCCCATGATTCTTGACTGTTCATTCCATTGATTCTTCACACATCATTCTGTTGATTCTTGATAGTCAATTCTGAAATGCACAGAGAAATGAGACAATAACTAGTTTAGCAATTTATTTCACATGTCTCTTCATCCGTGTGGGCTTAAGGCTTTAGTTCTAAATTCTTTTATTTCAAATTGTTATCCCCCGCACCTCGTCTCCTCCTCTGAGGGACCCCGCACCTTGTCTCCTCCCCTGAGGGTTCCTTTCAGAAGGTACTCATGTGAAAAGTCATAATTATTCCTGTTGTAGAGGCTGGACGGAATAAGTAGTTCTCACACTTTTAAAATGTTAACCCTTTGGAACATTTCAACTTGCACCTCTATCCAACACTTTTAAAAATCTGGTTAATCTAGTTTGGTAATAGCATTGCTTGTTTAGTTGTATGTTTATTCTAATTGTCTATTATGTCTAATTTTCTGTTAAATCTAATTATGAGGTTAATCTAATTGTCTTTTTAATCTATTTTTTTATTTTTATTTAATAGCTCAATCTAATTGTTTGATCTATCTAATTTTTATGGTAATATGATTTATCTAGGTATTCATCAAAGATTTCACTTTTCTTTTGTTATATATATCTTATGTTACTGGTCTTATTGTTAGTGCTGTCTCTAAACACCGTGAAGATTGAAAATGAGAAAACTGAATGGTTCCTAGGAGTAGAAACGAATATCTTCCACGTCTAAATTCTTCCTCAAAATAAGTTAACCGGCGATATGTTCAGTTGTGCGCAGTTCTTATAGAAATTGTGTTTGGATTACTTAGATGATCGTAAGTTTTTTTGATAATCAATGCACATCATAATAATTCTCTGTGTCCATCAAATGTCAAAACAGAAATGTCTGGCTAAGATGTTTACAAGGTTTGACAGTTCGTACCCTTCATTCCTTGCTCTCAATTCTGAAATGTATAGACGAATGAGCTTAAAAGCGATTGAAGAATTAAAACCGATTAAGGTTGTTGTCTGAGTATTCTGTAAAAAAAATTTTTTAAATAGTCTTTCGTTTCGTCTACGAATCTGACAGTTCCTCACAGGAGGTAGCAAATAGTAGCCATGCCTTAAGATAGATTCTGTATTGAGATACAATCTGTGGTATTTTCCACCAAATTATTTACTAATTGAAATTTCTTTTTTTTCATCTAGAGATCAAAAGTCCAAGTCGTTGTGTTTCTAAAACACATTTCTAAATTAAATATAACTGTTTGATCAAAGTTTAAAAAAAGCAATACATTTTGATATAAACATATTTTTTAGCATGTTATATACTTTAAATCAGAATATACCAATTCTATGGTAACTATGTGTATGATGACCTATTACTTCCTACGAGCTTTGTAATAGTTATAATATATTTTTTCTCATGGAATCAATTACTTATTTTAATTTTGCAAATTTAATTTTCATTCGATTCCTGCCTGTGTTATAAATGAAAATTAAAAAGATTGTTCGAAGTTTGAAGATACGGATACTGAATGATTTTGTAGAGGTCTGACCGTTTGTGATGTACTTCTCATTTCATTCGCTATATATGTTTATTTACTTTCGCGAAATTTTGTACGCTGTTGTTAGTCAGGGAATGGTGTAGACACAGAAATGTATCCTAATTTCCGAGGCATTTTTATTGTAATGAATGCAGAAGAATTGTGCTTCTTTGCTAGTGAAACCAGCGAAAGTGAAAACCAAACGTTTAGCTAAGATCCTTTAGGGTTTGTCTCGTTTAAAAATAAGAATAATATTTTATCGCTTATCTAACAACTGTTATTATTATAAATGTTTTGGCCTTTTTGCTCGTTGCGTCTATAGACACAAAGATGACAGATTTGTCTTTCAAGATTCGGATATCACGTGGTTAAAATAAGTGGAAACGAGTGAGGTGTATGCACCTAAAATGACGTACTACCATGAATGTTTTTCTTATAGTAAACAATAATCGTTATAATGGTTGCAATAAAACCAAAGTATATCAACAAAACGCCAGTTTATGAGCTTTATCAAGGCTCGACATTTTGTTTTCTTCTTCCCAAAGATTTGATCTTGAAATGTACAATCAAATCAGACACTACTCCATTTGTAAAAAGAATTTCTAATGTCATTATATTCATGTAGAAATATTTGAATTTGTTTCGTCGTTTTTAAATTATTATTGCACTTTTAACGTCGTTTAAAAAAAAAACAAACTAATTGTACTGAGCTATTTGCGCGCGGTTTCTCTAGACAGTATGGTGACTGATGGGTTATTTAATGTGAGAATGCTACTTGGGTCCCAGACGTCGAGCCGAGTGTAGGTGAATGTCTTAATATATTATTTACTTTGATCATTTACTTTTGGTTGTTGTTGTTTTTGTTTTGTTTTCTTTCATATTATAATAGACGCACACGATAAAAATGGTTGCAGTCGAACCAAATAATGTCAAAACTAAGATAGTTAATTTGAACTCATCTTAGCGCCTGACAGTTCATTCCCTTGATTCTTGACAATTCAGAAACCTTGATTCTTGACAGTTCACTCCTTTGATTTCTGGCAGTACCTTCCATTGATTCTTGACAGGTCATACCTTGATTTTAGACAGTGCTTTCCCTTGATACTTGACAGGCGATTCTGAAATCTACAGACTACAGACCATCGAGACGGTAACTAGATTGCAAAATAATTTCAGGTGTCATTTTATTCATTGTTATCTCTAGACACTAAGAGGATGGTTTGGTTTTAAATGGTAATGGTACTGCGATGGATCCTATAAGCACACCCGTGTAGGCTTAAGGCTTTAGTTCGAAATATTTCATTAAATAATTTTTTCCTCGCACCTCATCTCGTACATCCTTCACTGACGCTTTCATACAGAAGTTAGTCATCTTAAAATCACTAGAACAATCCCTATTGTGGAGTCTGGGGGGCATAAGAAGTTCCCACACATTTTTCAAATTTTAAGTAACTGGAAGATTTAAATTTGACTCTCTAACGAACACTTTTAATTAATAGTCTTGTTTGTCTAATTGTATGTTCTATCAAACTGTCTATTCTATCATATTGTCTGCTTAATCTGTTTACCTAGTTTATCCAATTTTCTGGTTTCTCTAATTTATCTATGTATTGTAAGAGACCTTGCTTACTCTCTGACAAACTTCCTCTAGATCTGGTACTCAATAAGGAAACAACTCCGGTGATACATTTGATGAGTAAACTCGTGTTCTTTATTGGCTCTGTCACTTGCTTACACTTTCATTC
>CAXITT010000130.1:1393736-1403763 GCA_964033795.1 Lymnaea stagnalis | reverse complement strand
CCCCCCCCCCCCCTCCATAAAATTTTTGTCGCCGCCTTTTCATAAATACGTGTTTTCCGATAGTCTTAGGCGAACCCCCGTGTTAGGCTCGTTAGACCCCCCCCCCCCATTTTTCCCGAATGGGGTCGCTGCCCACATGTTGAGAACCGCTTGTTTGGACCAATCAAATCTGTCTTGCAACGTTTCAAAAAATCTTCACGCTACTCCCAGGACGCCCGGCATTTACACGACCCCGCTATTAACGCGATCCGAGTTTATGGACCCCTTCCCCCCCCCCGCGGTTATAGCGTTGTTTCATCTGAGACTTCTGCTATAGAAGCGTATCCCATAGTCCGGTAATTCAAGGTCTGCCGTTCTACTGCTGTCGTCAAACTGGCTCAATGCGACTATTAGAGACAAGTTTCATTTGAAATGCAAATAATTTGTTTTTTCGAAAATGAGACTTTTTTTTTTAAAACCCCCCTCCCCCGACCACACACTCCACCCCACCCCCCCAACTATGTTTTCATGTTTACGTGTAGCAGCTAACTGTGTCAATGTGAAGGATTCCACTGTGTCCTAACCTTACTCACTGTGTCCTAGCTCACTCACTGTATTCACCATTGGTGAATGAATGAGTCTTCGATACTGGACCTAACCTACTGGACCTAACCTCACTCACTGTGTCCTACCTCACTCACTGTATCTACCTCTCTCACTGTTTCCTAACCTCACTCACTGTGTCCTAATCTCACTCACTGTCCTAACCTCACTCACTGTGTCCTAACCTCACTCACTGTGTCCTAAGCTCATTCAAAGTGCCCTAAGCTCGCTCACTCACTGTGTCCTAACCTCACTCACTGTGTCCTAACCTCACTCACTGTGTCCTAACCTCACTCACTGTGTCCTAAGCTCATTCAAAGTGCCCTAACCTCACTCACTGTGTCCTAACCTCACTCGTTGTGTCCTAAGCTCATTCAAAGTGCCCTAAGCTCACTCACTGTGTCCTAACCTCACTCACTGTGTCCTAACCTCACTCACTGTGTCCTAAGCTCATTCAAAGTGCCCTAAGCTCACTCACTGTGTCCTAACCTCACTCACTGTGTCCTAAGCTCATTCAAAGTGCCCTAACCTCACTCACTGTGTCCTAACCTCACTCACTGTGTCCTAAGCTCATTTAAAGTGCCCTAAGCTCACTCACTGTGTCCTAACCTCACTCACTGTGTTCAAAGCCAGCATCGGACCATTGGGGAACGAATGAGTCTTCGATACCGGACCTAAATTATTGAGCTGTTTGTGCGACTAAAGCATCGCGTGAATTGATCGAATTAGTTGTTTAATGCTGTAGCTGGGCGCGGGACCTGGTCGATTCCTACCATTAGAATTAGTCGAGCAATGGCAAAGCGATGCGCACACCACCACGACATGAGAATCCCATTGTGTCCGCGGGACAACTTCGTGTCTCACTTTTCTAGTGTTGCCAAAAAAAAAAAAATGTGTCGAATTGGAAAAGAACGTGTAGAATTTGAAATGAACGTGTAGAATTTGAAATGAACGTGTAGAATTTGAAATGAACTTGTAAATTCGAAATGAACGTGTAGAATTTGAAATGAACTTGTAGAATTTGAAATGAACGTGTAGAATTTGAAATGAACTTGTAGAATTTGAAATGAACGTGTAGAATTTGAAAAGAATTTTAGGAATTTGAAAAGAATGTGAGGAATTTGAAAGAATGGGTAGAATTTAAAAAGAACGTGTATACTTTGAAAAGAACGCGAGGAACTAGGAAGGAGCGTGTATAGGAGATGAATCATTTCTATGGGATCATCAACTGATTGATGTTTTAAAAATGTTCACTTTAATCACAAGGCCTGAAGGATTAATTAATTATCCAGGTCAGAAGCGATAATTCAGCTGATGGAAATGACAATTAGCGTGTTGATATGTCAAGCGGACTTTTGCATAAGCGGATCGGGGGGGGGGAGGATGCGAATAGAGCGATTGTTTGATTGGAGAGGAGGGGCGTGTTGGCTCATGATTGGAAAGCCGGATGTGGTGGGGTTGATTGAATTGGAGAAAGGAAAACGTCTTATTTTTAGTCAGTCCTTTAACAGCTATAGGTGTCTGGGTACATGATAGTCATTGCAGCGACTCTGTGTTTTCAGTCAGTCCTTTAACAGCTATAGGTGTCTGGGTACATGATAGTCATTGCAGCGACTCTGTGTTTTCAGTCAGTCCTTTAACAGCTATAGGTGTCTGGGTACATGCTAGTCATTGCAGCGACTCTGTGTTTTCAGTCAGTCCTTTAACAGCTATAGGTGTCTGGGTACATGCTAGTCATTGCAGCGACTCTGTGTTTTCAGTCAGTCCTTTAACAGCATAGGTGTCTGGGTACATGATAGTCATTGCAGCGACTCTGTGTTTTAAGTCAGTCCTTTAACAGCTATAGGTGTCTGGGTACATGCTAGTCATTGCAGCGACTCTGTGTTTTCAGTCAGTCCTTTAACAGCTATAGGTTTCTGGGTACATGATAGTCATTGCAGCGACTCTGTGGTTTCAGTCAGTCCTTTAACAGCTATAGGTTTCTGGGTACATGATAGTCATTGCAGCGACTCTGTGTTTTCAGTCAGTCCTTTAACAGCTATAGGTTTCTGGGTACATGATAGTCATTGCAGCGACTCTGTGTTTTCAGTCAGTCCTTTGACAGCTATAGGTGTCTGGGTACATGATAGTCATTGCAGCGATTCTGTGTTTTCAGTCAGTCCTTTAACAGCTATAGGTTTCTGGGTACATGCTAGTCATTGCAGCGACTCTGTGTTTTCAGTCAGTCCTTTAACAGCTATAGGTGTCTGGGTACATGATAGTCATTGCAGCGACTCTGTGTTTTCAGTCAGTCCTTTAACAGCTATAGGTTTCTGGGTACATGATAGTCATTGCAGCGACTCTGTGTTTTCAGTCAGTCCTTTAACAGCTATAGGTGTCTGGGTACATGATAGTCATTGCAGTGACTCTGTGTTTTCAGTCAGTCCTTTAACAGCTATAGGTGTCTGGGTACATGATAGTCATTGCAGCGACTCTGTGTTTTCAGTCAGTCCTTTAACAGCTATAGGTTTCTGGGTACATGCTAGTCATTGCAGCGACTCTGTGTTTTCAGTCAGTCCTTTAACAGCTATAGGTGTCTGGGTACATGATAGTCATTGCAGCGACTCTGTGTTTTCAGTCAGTCCTTTAACAGCTATAGGTGTCTGGGTACATGATAGTCATTGCAGCGACTATGTGTTTTCAGTCAGTCCTTTAACAGCTATAGGTGTCTGGGTACATGATAGTCATTGCAGCGACTCTGTGTTTTCAGTCAGTCCTTTAACAGCTATAGGTTTCTGGGTACATGATAGTCATTGCAGCGACTCTGTGTTTTCAAGGACTTCAAAAGCCATGGGCCAAGCTGGAGACTGGAAAGCTACTGGAGTTCCAATGCTAGCACTGTGGCATGGCGTTGAGGCCGGTGTCACCCATGTCACGTCTCTAGTGGACGCTCTCATAGTCTTGGCTTCTTCTCCCTGCCTTACTTTATCCGTGTCCTGTACATGGTTTCTCATTTCCCGTGGTCTTGATTATCCCGGGTGAACGGGAATAAAGTTTTCCTCGCCCCGTGACCTCGGCATTTCCCGGTCAATCCCGGGATAAAATTAATTTAAATAATAACAGATTATAGACTGAATCAAACTAAATTAGAATGTTTAAAAAAAATAATAATTGCCTAGTTGTTATTGCCAATGAAAAACGAAATTAAGTTTACTTGGGAGGTTGGTCAGTTGTTGCTGCATGTCCCCCTACTTAGACCGAGAGATGGATATCGAGCTGATAATAACATGCTTGTTAAGCAAAATCGGACTTGACCACCTGTACAAACAAACCTCAACATTCTGTGAGTTTTGCATTCATTACAGGTCGCTAATTCTAGTTTCGAATTCGTCACTAAATATTTTCAAGCAAATTTTTCTATCAACCTGTAACAATAATTAATTTCGAATGATATATAAAAAACAAAAACAAAAAAACAATAACAATAATCAGGAATAATAAAAAAATACATGTGTATATATATATTGTTCGTGGATCGCATGCGAAGATGACGAAGGGCTCGACTTGAGTAGTAAGCCTTGACATGAGACTGTATCTGACTGAAAGTGAGGGTTAGTTGCTCAATTCTCACTCTCTCGTCCTCGCCTATTATTTCCAATGGCATTACTTAGTCAGGACGATTGAAAATAGACCAGGATGCAAGTGGACGACCATCATTATTTCTTGTGTCTCACTGTGCTACTACCGGGTATGCGTAATGTGGCGTCACCGTCTGAAACCATTCACTAAGAGAAATAGTGATTTTTAAACAGATTTCTTATTTCCTCTGTGTCTTACAGTTTGAGTTACAATTTCAATCACGACATTCAATAATATGTCGTCAACATCACATGATGTACGGAAATTTAAGTTTTAAAGCGTTTTTCTTTCCCCACAATGTATCCTGTTTATATGAAAGCCATTTTCCTCGATGTATCTTGGTAAGTTCCACGTTGCTTCTTCTGTATGATTGTGAGCGTGACTTGAAACTCTGATGGCCTGTGCATTAGCGCATATAAAAAAACAAAATGAAATTTAAATAATAATTGTAATCTAAAAGTGTGCACCCGGGGTTATGAAAATTTCGTCGGACGTCTTGTGTTTACTAGAAATCATGCGAGATCCCAGGAGAGAAACCCTAGTTGTGAGCGTGGGAAACGTGCGAGATCCCGGGAGAGAAACCCTAGTTGTGAGCGTGGGAAACGTGCGAGATCCCGGGGTCCCAGGAGAGAAACCCTAGTTGTGAGCGTGGGAAACGTGCGAGATCCCGGGATCCCAGGAGAGAAACCCTAGTTGTGAGCGTGGGAAACGTGCGAGATCCCGGGATCCCAGGAGAGAAACCCTAGTTTGAGAATGTGAAAAACGCTAAGCATGAATGTAATGACGAGTACATTTGAAATTATTTCTCAAACAGTACAACAGAAAGTCCTACAGACAACCCTACAGACAGCCCTACAGACAGTCCTTTACCACACCCTTAATATATAATATTTTTTTTAAATAGTATCCTCCCTCTAAAGAAAACAAATATAATTCAACTGTTTACCTGAGTTCACCCGTCACGCATGCCGCTCGCTCCGTGACATCTTTTTTGTACCCCCCCCCCCCCCCCCCCCCCCCCCCCCCCCCTATATAATATTTTTTTTAAATAGTATCCTCCCTCTAAAGAAAACAAATATAATTCAACTGTTTACCTGAGTTCACCCGTCACGCATGCCGCTCGCTCCGTGACATCTTTTTTGTACCCCCCCCCCACCCCCACCCCCACCCCAAGTCAGTACCATGAATATAAAACATGTTGAATAGTGGGAGGGCCGGTTGTGAAAAGGAAGCTGGACCCACCAGAAGCAGAATATATGTAGGATATTGCTAATTACTCGTCGTATGCCAGAGTAGCCTTGGAAACGCCACCAGTTCACCTATCTCAGAGCTATAGGCCTTACTTCACACAGGCTGCTATAGCTTAATCTCGGTAATGGAAACTGTCAAGTTCTGCACACTGCACGGTACACCTCTGCTGCATTGTTACTGAAGTGCTCGGATTGAAAGAACAGAAAGACCGGCTACATTGACCGACGTATGTACGTCAGCTACTTCGTTCTCTTGTTAGATAATGTTTTGTTTTATTTCAACAGCTTCAATCATCCCATTACGTCAGTGCGTCGTGTTTCCTGCTTGCAACCATTGCAAGCAACTTTTCTGCTCGATGTATCGCCACGCAGGCCTGGTCGTGGGATTGGTTGACCATCAAGTAAAGCCAGGGGTCAAGGATGATTTACAATTCTGACTAGGGTATCAGTTAACGATCAGATACGTTTTTTCTTCTTCTTCTTTTATTTTTTGCCCCGCAGCTTACGCCTCGGAGGAGACTTAAGCTCAGGAAAGACAGTTTGAACTAGATTAAACTTTTTAAGCTCAGAGTAGACTCGTAGAGCTCCAACTAGATTATACTATTTAAATTTAAGCTTCGACTAGATTCGTAGCCCCAACTAAACTGTTTTTAGCTCCGGCTAGACTGGTAGCTCCGACTATACTAAACTATGTGAGCTCCGACTAGAGTAGAAGCTGCCACTAGATTAAACTATTTAAGCTTCGACTAGATTAGTAGCCCCTACTAAACTAAGCTATTTAAGCACCGACTAGACTTTGTAGCCCGATTAGACAACCATTTAAGCTCCGACTAGACCTCTATCCCCGACTAGACTAGGTTATTTTAGCTCCGACTAGACTGTAATGTTTTCGCCTTAAAGGGTATAATATATGCGGCACTGCATTCAAGCCATGTGAATGAACTAGTGAAGCAAGATATGTTTAAGCTTGGAATGAAAAGACAGTACAAAGGATTGGACGCTTCGGCCAGATGCCTGCTTCAGCAGACAAGACAACACAAGAAATAGCAGCTAATTTATTTTTAATGGAAACGAAAGCAATTAAAATTTAAAATGTTTTAGAAAATCTCAATGTAATCAATGTAGCTCTCTCTCTCTATGTGGAGAGCCGGATTGTAAGAGCATCTCAATGAAGTCAATTTAGCTCTACGGTGAGAGCCGAATTTTCCAACGAACAAAATAAATAATGGGCAGGCCTTGTTTAGCTGTGCAGCCCTAGTGAACCGCAGGTTAAAAGACACGTTTGATGGATAGACAATACATACGTGTTCATCCAGTGCGCAGTTGATTGCAGTATAAGCCAATCCATCTGTTGCATACCGTTATGGTTTTGAAGATTTAATCTGTTTTAAGATTCGGCTCGTAGAATGAACAGCACATAACAAAGGACTTGGAAAGACAGAGTGCAAAGTAAACGGCACCAAAGCTAGTGATACTAACGATATTTAAATTTATTATAATTATGCTATACAAATTTTATAGAAATACAAATTGGAATGCAGAAAAAAACAACTAGATCTACTTATAGCGTAGCAAGGGAAAAAGTGCACTCATAAAAAATACAAATCTCTCTCTCTCTTCTCTGACTCACTAACTCCCTTAGTCTCTCTAACGCTTTCTATCTCTGACTCACCTTCTTTCTCTCTGTCTCTTTCTCTCCTTACATCTAACCTTATATCCTTGCGCCTTCTTTCTATCTCACATCAATCCCCGAAAGCTTCTTCCCATCAATCCTGGATGTAGCGACGTTCTCTCTATCGTAAAGCCTTTCTGTCCTTTTGACCACATGGTAGCCGAGATGTGTTAACAAAACAAGGACGTGAAAGAGACAACTACCGGGTACGCTAATTTGCTAAGTGCAATCGAAGAGCTGGAGAAAAGTCTTGTTAATTTCCGAGGATTAGTCTCGTTAAGTTCTGGGGATAAGTCTAGTTAAGTTCTGAGGATAAGTCTAGTTAAGTTCTGAGGATAAGTCTCGTTAAGTTCTGGCGATAAGTCTAGTTAAGTTCTGAGGATAAGTTTAGTTAAGTTCTGAGGATAAGTCTCGTTAAGTTCTGGCGATAAGTCTAGTTAAGTTCTGAGGATAAGTTTAGTTAAGCTCTGAGGATAAACCTAGTAAATTTCTTGGGAGAAGTCTAGTTAAGTTCTAGTTGTATAAGTCCAGTTAAGTTCTGGAGATAAATCTAGTTAAGCTATAGTTATTGTTATAAGTCTAGTTAAGCTCTTTGGATAAATCTAGTTAAGCTCTGGGGATAAGTCAGTTAAATCTCTTGGGATAAGTCCGGTCAAGTTCTTGGGATAAGTCTGTTTAAGTTCGGGGATAAGTCTAGTTACGTTCTTGGGATCAGTCTAGTTAAGTTCTTGGGATAAGTTTAGTTAAGTTCTGGGGATCAGTCTAGTTAAGTTCTTGGGATAAGTCTAGTTAAGTTCTGAGGATAAGTCTAGTTAAGTTCTGGGGATAAGTCTAGTTAAGTTCTGGGGATAAGATTGACTTGAACATTCTGTACACATGTGTTATATTAGTTACAGTAATGAAGGCCGAGAGACGTCTCAGTTATTCTGCACTCGATACAAAAATATTTGTAGTCAACTAGGTAAACTCTGTACATTGTATGTTTGGTTTGTTCGTGTATGGGTGTGTGTGTGTCAGAGAGAGCGAGAGAGGGGGCGCGATAAATGATCTGATTCGATATCTGCTGGGAGAAGGTATAAGACAGAGAGAAGGGATTGAATTAGTTGTTTGGGACGTGTTGTGAATTCCCACAAGGGGAGGTTAGTCTTAAGTACTCACGCCACAGCCACGAGTACTGTCCAGCGGCTCTCAAGTCTGAGCGAGACCGATTTGACGACCTCACAGTCGTTCTTAAGATCGGACATTTTTTAGACACATGCCGAAGATTTGAAAGCTTGGATCTTGAGTATTCTATTTTACTAGTGTAAAAGAAACTCAGCAATTTTACTAGTGTAAAGAAACTCAGCAATTTTACTAGTGTAAAGAAACTCAGCAATTTTACTAGTGTAAAAGAAAATCAACAATTTTACTAGTGTAAAAGAAACTCAGCAATTTTACTAGTGTAAAGAAACTCAGCAATTTTACTAGTGTAAAGAAACTCAGCAATTTTACTAGTGTAAAAGAAACTCAGCAATTTTACTAGTGTAAAAGAAACTCAGCAATTTTACTAGTGTAAAAGAAACTCAGCAATTTTACTAGTGTAAAAGAAACTCAGCAATTTTACTCGTGTAAAAGAAACTCAGCAATTTTACTAATGTAAAAGAAACTCAGCAATTTTACTAGTGTAAAGAAACTCAGCCATTTTTTACTAGTGTATGGATAATCAGCTTTTACCTCTTCTTTTTTTCTTTGCCTTTTCAACTCCCAGTGGAGCATAAGGCCATTAACACTTTCCTTCAAAACCCTCTGGCCTCCAGCGACCTCTCTCACTCTTTCCAGTCTTTGTGACATCTAATTTCACATCTTTTATCCAGGTGGTTTTTTTTTTTTTTTTTTTTTTTTTTGTTTTTTGGGGGGGGGGGGGGGGGCAACTCTTCCTCGTCCTCTTGATCAAGGGTTCTAAATCTGTTCCATGCCAGTGCTCGTCGCTTCTTGATAGGGAGGCTACTCTGATAACATTTATGAAAAGTTACTTCTAATAATGGTGTTATTTAATCCTTGCAGAAAGAATGGTAAAACATGGAGGTGTATTCTCAAGAAACAAAAAAATCAAAGAAAACTGTTTAAAACAGCATAAAAGAAAGCCCGCCCACACGATGGATGTCATCGACTCGACGATAATTTCATTTTTTCTCAGGCGGCATTCCACTTCCGCCCACAGCCGACTCAGACAATGTCGGATTTCAGAGGCCAACTTGATCAAACCTAAGCCTCAGCATTGGTTACCACGGAAACATCTGATCTTCGAGGGATGGCAAAAGATCTGTAACACTATTTTAAAATAAGCCTTTCCAAGAAAATCGTTTAAAATGTCTTTTTTTTTTTTTAAACAAAAAACAAATGGTCGGTGGTTCTTAAAATTATGCCGAAGCACCACCACCCCTGCACGACGCCCATTTATCTCAATCAGAGTTTATACAGAAATTATATTTTAACATATTTCGGTGAACAGCCGGTTCGGTTCTTCTTATAACCTTGGGGGCCATTTTTGAAACACACTTCTTTGCCTTTTAGTTCACACAGTGTTCGAGTACCGCAGCTTGGGAACCGCTGGTATAAACAGTAAAAAAAAGTAGGTTAAAGCTGGGAACAGATTGGAAATAGCAGCCCGGGGACACGAATGAGAGATTGGTGTGAACTCCTTGCCTCGTCCAATAATCAGCGAACATTGCGGTTTTATTTCAACTAGTTCCCGGGCGATCAGGGCCTAGGTGTGTGGCATTTTTTTCATCATCCGAACAAGGCAGTGGCTCTAGTTCGAGACCCGTGTGTGTTTTTTTTTTTTTTTTTTTTTTGAGAGGAAGGAGTTTTGGTTTTGAGAGAGAGGTGTGAACGAATGTTTCGTTTAGTTTCGGGGGGGGGGGGG
>CAXITT010000130.1:1372018-1386822 GCA_964033795.1 Lymnaea stagnalis | reverse complement strand
TCTCTCTATCTCTCGCTCTTTTCTCTCTCTCTCTCTCGCTCTTTTCTCTCTATCTCTCGCTCTTTTCTCTCTATCTCTCGCTCTTTTCTCTCTCTCTCTCTCGCTCTTTTCTCTCTCTCTCTCGCTCTTTTCTCTCTCTCTCTCTCTCTCTTTTCTCTCTCTCTCTCTCTCTTTTCTCTCTCTCTCTCTCTCTCTTTTCTCTCTCTCTCTCTCTCTTTTCTCTCTCTCTCTCTCGCTCTTTTCTCTCTCTCTCTCTCGCTCTTTTCTCTCTCTCTCTCTCTCTCTTTTCTCTCTCTCTCTCGCTCTTTTCTCTCTCTCTCTCTCGCTCTTTTCTCTCTCTCTCTCTCGCTCTTTTCTCTCTCTCTCTCTCGCTCTTTTCTCTCTCTCTCTCGCTCTTTTCTCTCTCTCTCTCGCTCTTTTCTCTCTCTCTCTCGCTCTTTTCTCTCCCTCTCTCTCGCTCTTTTCTCTCCCTCTCTCTCGCTCTTTTCTCGCTCTATCTTTCGCTATTTTCTGTTTGTGTCTCTCTCTTATTCTTTTCTCTTTCTCTCACCCACCCTCGCATTTTTCTCTGCCTCTTTTGCTATTTTTTCACTCTCTCCCTCGCTTTTATCTCTTTCTGTCTCTCTCACTCTTTTCTCTTTCTCCCTCTCTCACTCTCTTAATCCACCCTTTCTCTCTCTCTCTCTATCTCTTTCTCTCTCTTTTCTATTATTCTCTCTCGTTCTTTTTTTGTTGTTGTTGTTGTTGTCTTTCTCCCTCTCCTTCTATCTCTCTTTATCCCTCCTTCCTCTCTATCTTCCTGTCTTCCTCTCTCAACCAGTCTCTTTGATTTTCTTTCTATATCCGTTGTGTTCACTAACCGATCAGAGAACATATCTATGTCTCTACCATCTCCCCATCTTGACCATCTCCCAATCTTGACTATATTCGTGTCTAGACCCTCTCTACTTTTGTAGAGACATTCTAATGATTTGGGATCAACGTTCATACGAAACCCTTTTTTTTTTTAATAAAAAAAAAATCAAACAATTAAAGGCAGAGCTTGACCAAACACACGTGAACTATTGGAGAACACCAAAAGGGGTGGGGGTGGGGGGGGGGGCTACGCCAAGTCACCGACACCAAGGGGCTACGCCAATTCACCGACACCAAGGGGGCTACGACAAGTCACCGACCAAGGGGGCTACGACAAGCCACCGACACCAAGGGGATTGCGCCAAGTCACCAACACCAAGGGAACTGCGCCAAGTCACCGACACCAAGGGGGCTACCCCAAGTCACCGACACCAAGGGGACTACGCCAAGTCACCGACACCAAGGGGACTACGCCACGTGCCACGTCACCGACACCAACGGGACTACGCCACGTCACCGACGCCAAGGGGGCTACGCCAAGTCACCGACACCAAGGGGACCACGCCAAGTCACCGACACCAAGGGGACTACGCCAAATCTCCGACACAAAGGGGGTGCGCCAAGTCACCGACACTAAGGGGACTACGCCAAGTCACCGACACCAAGGGGACTACGCCACGTGCCACGTCACCGACACCAACGGGTCTACGCCACGTCACCGACACAAAGGGGGCTACGCCAAGTCACCGACACCAAGGGGACCACGCCAAGTCACCGACACCAAGGGGACTACGCCACGTGCCACGTCACCGACACCAACGGGTCTACGCCACGTCACCGACACAAAGGGGGCTACGCCAAGTCACCGACACTAAGGGAGCTAAGCCAAATCACCATGGAATCGATTTGCTCACCGCTTTTTTTTCTCTTATTTTTTTAACAACCTGCCACCGACATTCTGTAATTACCTGCTTTGGACTTTCTGATTTCCAGGGGCGTTGGTAACTATCGCATCTGTTACACATAACTGACATTTAATTTTGCACACATATAAATATATTTATATAGATTATTAAAAAAAAAACACCTTTTGTGTGGGAGGGGGAGGGGGGAGACAAGAGTAATTAAGTTTGTTCCTCTTTCATACCATTGGACAAAGCCGTCGTTTGGCTCCGTGAACGTGGCTTGAATGACGGCACTGTGAAATCGGATGAAGGAAAGAAATTACTCTAGTTGAAAGTAAACTATTTTTAAAAAACTTATATATTGTTATAGTCTAGCCTGTGTCTTGACCTAAATCAGTTCTTTTGACCTCTTTTGGTTGGGAAAAGGTTGTTTACGTTCTATTTATTTTAAAGAATGTTATGTGGTGCCGCAATTTCTAGAATTTATTTACAAGAGGGTTCAAATTTACTCCTTGTATATAAGCCGGCAGCTTTCCTAATAGTGTGTCTAAAATGGACCTGTGTTAGCCCCCTTTTCAAATCCCCTAGACCACGAGTTTGTTCAAAGTCACTGCACTCAATAGGGGGCGTAACACTACTCAACTTCTGGAATCAAGTTTAGAAACAACAAACAGGATTAGGAAATCCAAACGCGGAAAGGGGTCGTCGAGGTGATCAAGGGAAAGCTAGTCTGTTATTTTGTAAATGTGGACGTACCCTATAACTTAAAAAGACAAGTACTTAGGAGTTCTAATGTAGTATGTTGTAACAACTTTAAAGAAAAAAACTGTCGGCAATTGCTTTATCTCTGTTATTTCCGCCTGAATGTTTACTTGGATGAGCACCATTTTATCGCCAAGATAACAGCGAAGTCGGGAAGTCATAATGAACCTGCGCTGTATCGAGTGCAGCTTGTGCTCTCCCGTGTGCGTGTTCAGAAATTAACCGTCCGGTAAACTCGTCCGAACATTTTTGTGGGACTTTTCCAATTCGTGCAACGTGACATCGGGGTTTCGCCGAGAAGCATTTCAAGACGCTCTAAACAGTCTTTGGCGCATGGGCCTCGTTGAGCATACGGTGTATCATTGTTAACGTGACAGAAGTGTGAGCGTGGGTTCACGTCCCACTTCTGACACGGTGTCGTAGAAATGAATGGCGCCCACTCTTCTGTGGTCGGTGTAACAACTGATCTTTGATCTCCATTACACCCACTTTTTATGCTTCGCTTTCGCGCTCACCCATTCCACGTTACCCCGCATTTCAGTTAAAAACCATTCATGAATAACAACAACTCACCGCGTGCAGTCCCACCACACAACAACAACAACAACACCAACACAGGCCAATCCGGGCACAAAGTTCACTCACTACTCACAATAATAAGCGTCGGAAATTCGATCTCAGTTAATGAATAGCTGCTGTAATGGCTTTTGAGCGTTAGCGCTAAGGCCGTGACTCACATCGTTGTGTGTGTCTGTGTGTGTGTCTGTGTCTGTGTCTGTGGAGAAAAATAAATATTGGAACGAGACATTTTTAGTCTTGAAAAAAAAAAAAAGAAAGAAAAAAACACGAGACATTGAAAGTACGTTTCGGCTAAACGCCATCTTCAGCAGACGACCCAAAAACAAGGAAAACGAATTGTANCCGCTGAATTGAAAATGTGACACTAAAATGACTAGATACCGCTGAATTGAAAATGTGACACTAAAATGACTAGATACCGCTGAATTGAAAATGTGACACTAAAATGACTAGATACCGCTGAATTGAAAATGTGACACTAAAATGACTAGATACCGCTGAATTGAAAATGTGACACTAAAATGACTAGATACCGCTGAATTGAAAATGTGACACTAAAATGACTAGATACCGCTGAATTGAAAATGTGACACTAAAATGACTAGATACCGCTGAATTGAAAATGTGACACTAAAATGACTAGATACCGCTGAATTGAAAATGTGACACTAAAATGACTAGATACCGCTGAATTGAAAATGTGACACTAAAATGACTAGATACCGCTGAATTGAAAATGTGACACTAAAATGACTAGATACCGCTGAATTGAAAATGTGACACTAAAATGACTAGATACCGCTGAATTGAAAATGTGACACTAAAATGACTAGATACCGCTGAATTGAAAATGTGACACTAAAATGACTAGATACCGCTGAATTGAAAATGTGACACTAAAATGACTAGATACCGCTGAATTGAAAATGTGACACTAAAATGACTAGATACCGCTGAATTGAAAATGTGACACTAAAATGACTATATACCGCTGAATTGAAAATGTGACACTAAAATGAACCTAGAAACTCATTGTGTGAAAAGAAATCAATGTTAGATGTAAACTAAACGGAAACTATTGAAACTAATTACTCTCCCGCTTTCTAGCTGTGCTCATACGTGACAAGGCGTGCGAGACACACCAGACACACTAACGAGGCACACCAAGACACACAAACGAGACACACCAAGACACCATAAAGCGGCACACCAAGACACCATAAAGCGGCACACCAAGACACCATAAAGCGACACACCAAGACACCATAAAGCGGCACACCAAGACACCATAACGCGACACACCAAGACACTAACTAGATACACCAAGACACATTAACGCGGCACATTAACGAGACACACCAAGACACACAAACGATACACATCAACACATACTAATGCGACCCGCCAAGACACACTAACGCGACACAAGACACACACACGAGACACACCAAGACACTAACGCGACACACCAAGACAGACTAACGAGACACGTCAAGACACGCTAGGAGTAGATATTTCATTAAAAACTAATTCCATCAACCTCACCATTGCCGGTTGCCCTAAATACATTGAGAAAAAAGTCAGACCCAATTAGTTGCCTCTGGGCACTGGGTGGAATGTTTATTAAGGGAATGCTTATAACTGAATATTTGGTAGCAAGCAGAAGGGAGCTATCGCTACCATAGAAGTATTACTCAATCATTTCCCTCTGGCGTACGGTCGGTAAACTGCACTAGTCGACCTTTGTTTGATACCGTGTAATTCTGGGGAATAACGTCATCTCGTGTCCCTCGTTAGAGGAGAATTGTACTACTTCTGGATCTGGGACATTCTTGTAAAGGGGAGAATTGTACTGCTTCTGGATCTGGGACATTCTTGTAAAGGGGAGAATTGTACTGCTTATGGATCTGGGACATTCTTGTAAACGGGAGAATTGTACTGCTTCTGGATCTGGGACATTCTTGTAAAGGGGAGAATTGTACTGCTTATGGATCTGGGACATTCTTGTAAACGGGAGAATTGTACTGCTTCTGGATCTGGGACATTCTTGTAAAGGGGAGAATTGTACAAGTGTATTGCTTCTGGATATGGGACATTCTTGTCGGATCTAGGGCATTCAGGTGAAGTTTTTGTTGGACATAGGATTATGACACTCAGGTTATGCTTTTGCTTGACCTTGCACTAGCACATGCTTTTGATGGGTTTGTTGTTGACTCATATTTTGAGCAGGAAGTAAGGTGTGATGGCTGACAGATGTCGTAAATTTTGAAATATGTCTGTAAACAAGCAGAGATAAGGTATATGTGTCAATGCCCATAAAAGAGATGTAGTTTATGTGACATTGCACATAACAAGATATACTAAGTGTGGCATTGCCCATAAAAAAGATATAGTATATGTGGCATTGCACATAACAAAGTTATAGTATATCTGGCATAGCACATAACAAAGATATAGTATATCTGGCATTGCACATAACAGAGATATAGTTTATGTGGCAGTGCACAAAGCAGAGATGGAGCATATGTGGCCGTGCACATAGCAACGATGTTGTATATGTGACAGTACAGATAACGGAATATAGTATATGTGGCAGTGCACATTACAAAGAAATGCACTGTCCAGTGTACAGTTCCATATGTACCCAAGTAACCCAACTATACTTACGGAGACATTCCATTCGAGTTCTAGAACGACTCTATTATGCTCTCAATCAGCTAATAGGGTTTACCTTGTAAGTCAATCCGCTAGGCGTGGTTATCTAATTCTGTCTTGTTATTGCTCCACCTGATCCCATGATAGAGCTGTGGCATNATCATCACAAACGAGGCCACCATCATCACAAACGAGGCCACCATCATCACAAACGAGGCCACAATCATCACGGGGCCACCATCATCACAAACGAGGCCACCATCATCACAAACGAGGCCACCATCATCACAAACGAGGCCACAATCATCACGGGGCCACCATCATCACAAACGAGGCCACCATCATCACAAACGAGGCCACCATCATCACAAACGAGGCCACAATCATCACGGGGCCACCATCATCACAAACGAGGCCACCATCATCACAAACGAGGCCACCATCATCACAAACGAGGCCACAATCATCACGGGGCCACCATCATCACAAACGAGGCCACCATCATCACAAACGAGGCCACCATCATCACAAACGAGGCCACAATCATCACGGGGCCACCATCATCACAAACGAGGCCACCATCATCACAAACGAGGCCACCATCATCACAAACGAGGCCACAATCATCACGGGGCCACCATCATCACAAACGAGGCCACCATCATCACAAACGAGGCCACCATCATCACAAACGAGGCCACAATCATCACGGGGCCACCATCATCACAAACGAGGCCACCATCATCACAAACGAGGCCACCATCATCACAAACGAGGCCACAATCATCACGGGGCCACCATCATCACAAACGAGGCCACCATCATCACGAACGAGGCCACCATCATCACCAACGAGGCCACAATCATCACGGGGCCACCATCATCACAAACGAGGCCACAATCATCACGGGGCCACCATCATCACAAACGAGGCCACAATCATCACGGTGCCATCATCATCGCTTCTTCACGGTGCCACCATCATCGCTGTACCACCAGCATCGCTTGTTCAACACCATGCCACTGTAAGCATGGGCTCTTCCTTCCTACTGACACGTCTTAATATGAAATTGGGGCTCGGGATGGCAATGTTCTTTGAAAACACATTTGCCTTTACTTTATGGCGATTGTATATGTGTAAAAAAATTATAATACAATTAATAAATAGTTGTTTTATTTTTCTATGTTTGTGTCTTAACTTTTTGTGTCGAGACGGGGCTCGGCCATTAGATAGTTCTAGAAAGCTTGAGACATTCTTTTAAAGATATTGTGTCCCCGGTATTTTGAGCAAATCCGTACTCAACATATCCATCCCCCCATGACCTATCCATACCCCAATGACCTGTCCATACCCTAATGACCTGTCCATACCCCAATGACCTGTCTATACCCCATGACCTGTCCATACCCCAATGACCTGTCCATACCCCAATGACCTGTCCATACCCCATGACCTGTCCATACCCCATGACCTATCCATACCCTATGACCTGTCCATACCCCATGACCTGTCCATACCCCATCACCTGTCCATACCCCCTCACCTGTCCCTACCCCCTGACCTGTCCCTACCCCTCTGTCCATACCCCAATGACCTCTCTATCCCCCATGACCTGTCCATACCCCACTGACCTGTCCATACCCCAATGACCTGTCCATACCCCATGACCTGTCCATACCCCATGACCTATCCATACCCTATGACCTGTCCATACCCCATGACCTGTCCATACCCCATGACCTGTCCATACCCCATGACCTGTCCATACCCCATGACCTGTCCATACCCCATGACCTGTCCATACCCCATGACCTGTCAGGTCACCCCATGACATGTCCATACCCCATCACCTGTCAGGTCACCCCATTATTACACGTGACGCCTGTAGCCCCGATTAGTGGTTCAGTACCTTAGACAACTTGAGATGGATCTCTTGTCATTGGTTGCTCCGGAGGAGATTAACCATTTGATTGGCCGCTTCTGTATTGCACCAAACTATGGATTGGAAGACAAGTTTTCAGAAGCGAGCAGTTTGTCATTTTTCTCTACCTGCCGCGTTCTTGAATCTTGGGTTAGCGTGGATAGGGTCAGCGTGGTTAGGGTTAGGGTTATGGTGGGCGAGCGTGGGTTGGGGTCAGGGTGGTTAGGGTTAGGGTTATGGTGGGTTAGCGTGGGTTAGCGTGTGTTAGGGTCAGGGTGGTTAGGGTTAGGGTTATGGTGGGTTAGCGTGGGTTAGGGTCAGGGTGGTTAGGGTTAGGGTTATGGTGGGCGAGCGTGGGTTAGGGTCAGGGTGGTTAGGGTTATGGTGGGTTAGCGTGTGTTAGGGTCAGGGTGGTTAGGGTTAGGGTTATGGTGGGTTAGCCTGGGTTAGGGTCAGGGTGGTTAGGGTTAGGGTTATGGTGGACGAGCGTGGGCGTGAGTTGGTGGTGATGGAGGATCGTGGGGATGAAGTTGGGTAGCGTAAAGAGAAGATTTGTGAGGGTGTGTGAGTGCAGGATGTTTGAGTGCAGGGGAGGGTGGCATGGGTTGGCGATGGCGGTTGATCGTGATGTGGGTTGGTGATGGGGGGGGGTGTATGTGTGGATGATGAGGGTGAGGATTGGCGAAGTGAATGTTGGTGGGGGGATGATTGGTTGTGTGGATGTTGGTGGGTGATGATTGGTGATGTGGATGTTGGTGGGTGATGATTGGTGGTGTAGATGTTGGTTGGTGATGATTGATGGTGTGGATGTTGGTGGGGGATGATTGGTGATGTGGATGTTGGTGGGGGGATGATTGGTGATGTGGATGTTTGTGGGGGATGATTGGTGATGTGGATGTTGGTGGGGGGATGATTGGTGATGTGGATGTTGGTGAGGGATGATTGGTGATGAGGATGTTGGTGGGTGATGATCGGTGATGGGGATATGGGTGAAGCAGTTGTGATGCACGTCGAGGGTTGATAAGGTTCAGGGTTGGTACGTGATGGTGAGGCTCAAGCTGAAACGCACCGGGTCACTGAGATATTCACTGCTGCCGGTTGTGTGTGGGGGCGGCATGCTAGAGTGTCTGAGGCGTGATACCAGAGGGTGAGGTTTAATCTCAGAGCATGGGTAAGGTACACCATCTCCATTTCGTCTTACCACCTCCCCTTCCACATTCCCGACTCTTCTCCCCCCCCCCCCTTTTCCAACCCGACCTTGGCCCTTGTTAGCCCTAGACGAAGTCGTCCCCCACAGACACAGTGAAACGGGTCTGATGCGTTTTGCCTGTGAGCCGATTACAACATGCGACTAGCAACACTAAATCCTCCAGTATTACGATACTTATCCACCTCTTACTCGCTGTGAACTACTCCGCGAGTCACTGATATAAATTGAGGATGTCGCTCTATTGACTTTTAAATTCCTAGTATTCGCCACTCTTTGATTCAAACGATACGTTACTGGCGGACGTAGACGCTTCATTTGATCAGTGTGCGTTGTGTCAGTATTCGATTCTAAAACTCCTAGATGAGTATTTTAGTTTTCCGATGCTGATTCACCTACAAACATAACTCCTGAGGCTGTGGTTATCAGATACGGACAGAGTTTGTTTGTCTTCGATACCAAGTTACCGATATGTTTTATCCGGTCTGATTTGTTTTGCTACTAGCCAATTAACCTAGATTGCCACAGGTCTTGGGTTCGTGCCGTTGAGATGGCATTGCTCAATCAGGTCTTTGGGTCGGGTGATTCAGATGGCATTTTTCAATCAGGTCTTTGGGCCGGGTGATTCAGATGTCATTGTTCAATCAGGTCTTTGGGCCGGGTGATTCAGATGGCATTTTTCAATCAGGTCTTTGGGCCGGGTGATTCAGATGCCATTGTTCAATCAGGTCTTTGGGCCGGGTGATTCAGATGGCATTGTTCAATCAGGTCTTTGGGTCGGGTGATTCAGATGGCATTGTTCAATCAGGTCTTTGGGTCGGGTGATTCAGATGGCATTGTTTCATTGTTCAATCAGGTCTTTGGGCCGGGTGATTCAGATGGCATTGTTCAATCAGGTCTTTGGGTCGGGTGATTCAGATGGCATTGTTCAATCAGGTCTTTGGGTCGGGTGATTCAGATGGCATTGTTCAATCACGTCCTTGGGTCGGGTGATTCAGATGGCATTGTTCAATCAGGTCTTTGGGTCGGGTGATTCAGATGGCATTGTTCAATCAAGTCTTTGGGTCGGGTGATTCAGATGTCATTGTTCAATCAAGTCTTTGGGTCGGGTGATTCAGATGTCATTGTTCAATCAAGTCTTTGAGTCGGCTGATTCAGATGTCATTGTTCAATCAAGTCTGAGGGTCCTGTCTTTCAGGTTTAATTGATTGCTTAATAGAGTCTTAATCTCGTGTCATTCAGATGTCATTGCTCGATCAAGTGTAAGTCCTTCTAATTCACTGCATTCGTATTTCAGAGAAATGTGAGTCACTCCATTCATACTCCCCTTCCCAGTGAGTCACTCCATTCATACTTGCCAACACAGTGAGTCACTCCATTCATACTTACCAACACAGTAAGTCACTCCATTCATACTCCCCTTCCCAGTGAGTCACTCCATTCATACGTCCCTGTACAGTGAGTCACTCCATTCATACTTGCCAACACAGTGAGTCACTCCATTCATACTTACCAACACAGTGAGTCACTCCATTCATACTTGCCAACACAGTGAGTCACTCCATTCATACTTACCAACACAGTGAGTCACTCCATTCATCTGTTACCAACCTACGCGTTTGTCCATTCAGAGTCCAAATTAAGTTAGAACCTGTTGAAACTTTGAGTTAAAATGTCAGTCATGTTAATTCTTAGTCCGGAAACTTGAGTTCAAAACCATTGACAACTTCCAGTTAACAAACTCAACGCTGAGTTGTGTGTTCGCAACTCATTTAGTTATAGAGTCTGTGACAATGGTTCGGTTTTTATATTTCCTGTAGGTACACATGCCATTGTGTTAACAACAGCTTAGGGGATTACTTGCATCTCAAGTGAGGCGTTTCAACAAGTCAACCGACCCTCTAATCTGTCCTACGTTTCTTATTATTCACAGTAGGCGATTGGGATGATATTACTGTTACTATAATCAGTTACACTATGCGATAAGTAGCCGCATCCTATGAACTGTAAAGTCAGAAAGAGTATACGGAGGAAAAAAATCGAGTTAATTGTGTGACGCTTTGGTAGGTGTTTAATGAACTGACGCTTTGTTGGGTGTTTAATCAACTGACGCTTTGGTGGGTGTTTAATGAACTGACGCTTTGGTGGGTGTTTAATGCGCTGACGCTTTGGTGGGTGTTTAATGCGCTGACGCTTTGGTGGGTGTTTAAATAACTGACAGTTTGGTGGGTGTTTAATGCGCTGACGCTTTGGTGGGTGTTTAATGCGCTGACGCTTTGGTGGGTGTTTAAGTAACTGACGCTTTGGTGGGTGTTTAATGCACTGACACTTTGGTGGGTGTTTAATGCACTGAGGCTTTGGTGGGTGTTTAATGCACTGAGGCTTTGGTGGGTGTTTACTGAACTGACGCGTTGCTGGGCGTGGTGACTTTTACAAGACCACGTCTACTGTGAATGAAACATAAATATAGCGTATTAAGAAATGAAAAGAATTACTTATACATTAATTAAAGAATTCATCAAGGAACTAAAAATACTAACACTACGTGCACTATTGGAGCTGGTTACGCTTTCGTAAGAATGGTCCGTCCATACTATGTAAACATGGATTGGATGATGAGAAAAAAAACAACAACAACAACAACAATTTGAAAGGAAATAAATTATTTAGATTTCAATTATGTTATTTAAATATAATTAGGTAGCGCCTGTTGCTACGTCATGTTGGCTGATTTATGTCGCCGTATTGACATGAATACCATCAGGCCATGTTTCCAAATCACGCTCTATAAATAGAATACGCTATACATCAGCACCCGTGACCGAGAGCCCCCGTCAGAATCCGCCACACAGTGGGGAAACAAAATCCATTGTTGGGATTGTAATCTGATAGTGTTCACATCTCTTACCTAACTCTAGGGCAAGGGGCTACACTCACAGAATGTCTGAGGACGAATGGGGCAATTTAGGAAGGGATTTGGGATAGGAGGGGAAGGTTGGATTTAGAGGGGGGGGGGGAGGTAGATTGTAGTCTGAATTGGACCGAGGGTTTGCGACTGGNTGAAAAAGATAAACGCAATAAAAGTTGCTGCCCACAGATACTACTTAACCAGCTAAGTTCTATTTCTTATTTTTATTTTTATACCGTTTTTTTCTGTTGTTTTGTTCGCTGACGAAGGCTTTCTGCCGACACGTTCGCTGTTTTGTTGCGTTTATTTTTTCAGGTTTAACCCTACTCTGTTTTACTCATTTTATTTTGGTGGCCACTAGAGTGGGATTTAGGAGTGGTCGGATGAGGGTGGCAAAAGATTGTAGCCAGGATTGGGCCGATGAGGGGGACTAGGGTGGGATTTAGGCTTGGACTGATGGGGGAAATTGGTCGGGATTTAGAAGTTGACGGATGGGGAAATAAGGTTGGATTTAGGATTGGACGGATAGCGGGAGCAGGGTGGGATTTAGGATTGGGTGGATAGTGGAAGTAGGGTGGGATTTAGGATTGGATGGATAGCGGGAGTAGGGTGGGATTTAGGATTGGATGGATAGCGGGAGTAGGGAGGGATTTAGGATTGGGTGGATAATGGGAGTAGGGAGGGATTTAGGATTGGATGGATAGCGGGAGGAAGGTTGGATTTAGGATTGGATGGATAGCGGGAGTAGGGTGGGATTTAGGATTTGGCTGATGGTGGAATTTAGGATTGTACGGATTCTGGGAATGGGATGGGATTTATGAATTGGCGGGTGTGGGAAAAAAGATGGTATTAGGACGGGACGCATATGGTGGATAAGATTGGATTTGGACAGTACGCATGTGGGACATAAGTTGTGATTAGTACGGGACGAATGTGGGACATAAGTTGGGATTAGTACGGGAGCTCTACGCTAATGAGAACTTAACGTTTTTTCACAAAATGACGTATTTTTTTCTCATTTCTTAATGGAAACAGTGATAATTTGGGAAGAGAAAAAAAGTGTGTGGGGGGTGGGGGGTGGGGGGGGGGGTTTTTGGGTGTGGGGGGGGGGGGTTAAATGGAAAAAAAAAACCACGGTTGCATTACATTATGGGAAGATGGTGGGAATGAAAGATGTTGGGACATGTGGGAAGATGGTGGTCATGTGTAGAGATTGTGGGACATTCGGGGGAATGATGGGACATTTGATAGAGGGAGGAGGGGGGACATTTACAGGCTGTCGTAACGTGAAATTTCTTTCATCCTACTTTTTTGGGGGACTCGTTAACGTATTTATGTCCACCACCCTTTTCATCACCCCCACTTCCCCACCTCCCACAAATGCACGTTGTGAGTTCGTTATCCAACAAACTGAATAATTCATCTGGTGGAGTGTCGGAGAAAGTTGCACTCGTTGGATCAGATTGTCAGGGTAAAAACGAGCCTTCAGGGAGGGCTAACAAGCCGGGGTTATCAATGGAACCTTATGTCAATGGCCGACATGCACCTTCACAGCTCTAACGGGCGTGATCCATCGGGTAATCTCTCACTTTTCAACACTCGTCCACACTGGGGCATGTTGCTTAACACGCGCCCACACTGGAATCTTTTGCTCAAAACTCGTCCACACTGGTGTATTGTGCCCAACTCACGTCCACACTGGTGCATGTTGCCCAACTCTCTCCCACACTGGTGTATCTTGCCCAACTTTCGTCCACATTGGTGTATGCTGCCCAACTCCCGCCCACACTGGTGTATGTTGCCCAACTCTCGTCCACACTGGTGTATGTTGCTCAACTCTCGTCCACATTGGTGTATGTTGCCCAACTCTCGTCCACACTGGTGTATGTTACCCAACTCCCGCCCACACTAGTGTATTTTGCCCAACTCTCATCCACACTGGTGTATGTTGCCCAACTCTCGTCCACACTGGTGTATGTTGCTCAACTCTCGTCCACATTGGTGTATGTTGCCCAACTCTCGTCCACATTGGTGTATGTTCCTCAACTCTCGTCCACATTGGTGTATGTTGCCCAACTCTCGTCCACATTGGTGTATGTTGCTCAACTCTCGTCCACATTGGTGTATGTTGCCCAACTCTCGTCCACATTGGTGTATGTTCCTCAACTCTCGTCCACACTGGTGTATGTTGCTCAACTCTCGCCCACACTGGTGTATGTTGCCCATCTCTCGCCCACACTGGTGTATGTTGCTCAACTCTCGTCCACACTGGTGTATGTTCCTCAACTCTCGCCCACACTGGTGTATGTTGCCCAACTCTCGCCCACACTGGTGTATGTTGCCCATCTCTCGTCCACACTGGTGTATGTTCCTCAACTCTCGCCCACACTGGTGTATGTTGCCCAACTCTCGCCCACACTGGTGTATGTTGCCCATCTCTCGTCCACACTGGTGTATGTTGCCCAACTCTCGCCCACACTGGTGTATGTTGCCCAACTCCCGTCCACACTTGGATCGGCTGATCAACTATCATTGGATATGTATTCCTTCTTCACAGGCAGCAACGTGAAAAAAATATCATTTTAAAAAGTAAAAATATTCAACCTCCCCCCCCCCACCGTAAAGCTTAGCATATTTAATATTTGGCATATCTCTTTACGCCTTCCTATTCTCTATTTCAAACTCTTTCCGGTCTTAAAGGCATCCAGCTACACTCCTTTTACGTCACTAGTTTTTTGTTTGGTTTTTTTGTTGTTGTTTTTTTGGGAGGGGGGGGGTGGGTGGCGCTTCCTCGTTCTCTTGACTCCTGAGGGTCCTATGCCAGGACTTTCAAAAGTTAAAATTTGCAAATTCACCTTCTTTTCCGAATCGCTCGCTCCTCTGGTATGTGTTCTGTCTTCTACATCAGTGTTGTTTGTGGGTGAATATGGAACACTTGGCTGTGTAGGACTTGGACTATGTCCATTTGGAGGACAGATACAATTTTATTCTTATTATATATATATATATAT
>CAXITT010000130.1:1348223-1363845 GCA_964033795.1 Lymnaea stagnalis | reverse complement strand
TTTCAGTCTTGACTTCGCCCCCCCCCCCCCAAACCACCTGCATTCAGAGATGAAATTTAAATTATTTCCACATCAGAAATTTGGACCCCTTAAAACACCCGAGAGAACCCCCCCCCCAACCCACTTTTGCAGGCCCCACGCGACTGCTATGCATTTATCTCGGTTATTGGCTTTTGTGCGGCGCAGTATTTGAGTAATAAAAGTGAATCCACGTTTAAAAAATTGTCCAACATTGGCAACATGCAGCTTTAAGCTTAATCCTAAGCGGGGTTGGTTTTTTCTTCTTCGTGTCAGTAACAGTGAGGGCCCACACATCATTTATGCATCCACTGAAATAGGCCCCTTTAAAAATGGTCCCACATTGGCAACATGCAGCTTTAAGCTTAAGCTTAATCCTGTTCGGGGTTTTTCGAATATTTCCTGGCGTGGAAAGTTTTCTCAAGGCCGGCTGTCCTGATCTGCAGGCGAGTGCGGTAAAGCCAAAATGACATCATCCTCTGTGGCAGATGATGAGAAGTTTAAACAAACAGAACAAACTGCTGGGGGCTGCCACCGAGTAGGACCATGGAGTAGGACCACGGAGTAGGACCACGGAGTAGGACCACGGAGTAGGACCACGGAGTAGGACCACGGAGTAGGACCACGGAGTAGGACCACGGAGTAGGACCACGGAGTAGGACCACGGAGTAGGACCACGGAGTTGGACCACGGAGTTGGACCACGGAGTAGGACCACGGAGTAGGACCACGGAGTTGGACCACGGAGTAGGACCACGGAGTTGGACCACGGAGTTGGACCACGGAGTAGGACCACGGAGTAGGACCACGGAGTAGGACCACGGAGTAGGACCACGGAGTAGGACCACGGAGTTGGACCACGGAGTAGGACCACGGAGTAGGACCACGGAGTAGGACCACGGAGTTGGACCACGGAGTAGGACCACGGAGTAGGACCACGGAGTAGGACCACGGAGTAGGACCACGGAGTTGGACCACGGATCATAGTGCATCTTTGGGGACCCGGGTAGCCAATAGTTGGTTAGTGTGGCATACTGAAACTTCCTGTTTTTTAAAAAAAAATTGAAAAATCCCACACCGTTAAGTCAGTACCCTTAGGGTTAGACTCTTCACAAGGCGGAAATGACAGTCATAACCCAACGCTATTGGGAAGTTATTTTTTTTTTTTAAATTTTAGTGAGTCATTGCCTATTGTTGGATTACATTTCCTCAATCAACTTAATGTGTCCGAAAAGTATTTCGTTTTTCGCTTTGTATCTAATCGTATCTGACATCATTTAACACCAAAACCGAGCCCTCTCGCCCCTCCCTTTCCGCCTCTCGCCCCCCCCCCCTTTCCGCCTCACGCCCTCACCCCCAACACGTTCTTGAAAAGAGATACCCAGTCCAGACCTGTTTACTCTTACGCAATTGGCGTACAATGTACGATTTTGAGGTGTGTACATTATATATACTGTATGTTTTAAAAAAAATATATAAATATAAGTTATTGAACTATTTTGTGATGATATTGGACGATTTTAAGAGTTTTTGGGGGTAAACAGGTCTGCCAGTCGTTTGGTGAGGGTCAGTGTCACAAATGAGCCAAAGCCTTCGGGACCAGGCGTTCCCCTGCTACTACCGGTAGGTTCTAATCAACGGATCCTTGCTTCGCTTTCTCGCCACACGGAAAGTGACGAGGCTCTCATGCAATCAACCGGTGGTGGCTGAATCGGCGTTTGATAAGACAACGTTGCGGAAGGCAAGGCTGCAGGGCTGCAGGTGGTGTAGTGTGGTGGGGTCGTGTCCTAGATCCCCGGGGTTCGATCAAGTGTTTGTTCACCGGTGCGGCCGCCGTTAAACCCGAGCAGTAACACAGTTTAATGGTGTTTGTTTCCTGAGCCAGGAGTCAATAGGTATTAGCTAACGTCTCACTGAGGTACGCGGCCAGCCAGGCGCGAGGAAATAACGTTCAGCGGTTCTTAAACTGCAGACATTATTTCCTTGTTAATAAATCTAATTCCCCACCCCCCTCTTTGCCTGTTATTACTGTGCATAGTGCCATATTTTAAATTGCTGATAGCAGGTTTAGGACTTGTGTATTTAAAGAGGTGTACCGCAACACGCTGGTGTGTCGCAACACGCCGAAGTGCCGCTACACGCCGGTGTGTCGCAACACGCTGGTGTGTCGCAACACGCTGGTGTGCCACAACACGCCGAAGTGCCGCTACATGCCGGTGTGCCGCAGCACGCTGGTTGCCACAAGCGCCGGATTTCCGTTACATGCTACCTCAGTGTTTTGCATAGTGAGTGCTTATTAGTTATTTATTTGACAAATCACCACCCAAAGTATATGAATAGACACAAAAAAGGACCCGTTTCCATTGGTCTGAGAGTCGTATAAGATCCTTTCGAGCTTTGCGAAATGAATACTAAAATGTGATGTGTCGAACTTCGGCAGTGTCTAACTGTACTGTAGTACTGTCTGCTTCTTGTCAACCTGATTCGCCACCTCCGACCACCGTATTGAGACCACTGACAATCGTTTAAGACCACCGACCACCCTTATGAGACCTCCTACTTTTCCTAATCGAAAGTACGACCAAAAAAAAAAGAAAAAGGCTATTCACAGGATCTAATCCCTGACCTTAATTCGTCACACTAAAGCTCATGTTTACCCCCCAGCAATCAAGTAACAAGTAATACAAGTAGTTCAGGTTGTAACATGACAAAGAAAATGTCACTGAACAAAAAAAACAACAAAATCTCGCCGTTACAATAAGAAAACCTGTTGATTCACGCGTGTGGTCTGAGCTCCAGTCGTATGTAGGTCTGGCTGAGACGCTCCAGTGTTGTCTTCTTGTTCACCGAACACGGTGGTCCATTTCATTGGAGTTAGTAGGAACCTTAATTACAGCCAGCTTTTTCTTTTATGTCTGTGTGTGCTAACCAGGGGTGGTCTCTAATCAATAGTGCCTTGGGGAGGGAGGGGGTGGGGGATCACCTCTTTCTATCCTGGTCTTGTGCTCCACTTGGTGGCCGATTCAATTCTGTGTCGTGTGCTCCACCTGGTGGCCGATGCTATTCATTGTCTGGTGTCTTGCGCTCAACTTGGTGGCCGATTCAATTCATTGTCTTGTGTCTTGGGCTCCACTTAGTGGCCGATCCTATTCATTGTCTTGTGGTCCACTTGGTGGTCGATTCTATTCATTGTCTTGTGGTCCACTTGGTGGTCGATTCAATTCATTGTCTTGTGTCTTGGGCTCCACTTAGTGGCCGATCCTATTCATTGTCTTGTGGTCCACTTGGTGGTCGATTCTATTCATTGTCTTGTGGTCCACTTGGTGGCCGATTCAGTTCATTGTCTTGTGTCTTATGGTCCACCTGGTGGCCGATTCACTTCTGTCTTTTTTGTCTTGCGCTTAACCTGGTGGCCTATTCATTTCATTGTCTTTTTTGTGTGTGTGCTCCACTTGTTGGCCGATTCAATTCTTTATCTTGCGTCTCGTGCTCCACGTGTTTTGAAGTCATAATTTAATCCAAATCCCTAAGTCTCGACAGTAAACTGTTTCAGCATGGTGACGTCACTGCACGGTTAGACCGGATCTTACATGATATCCCTGAGTTATAAATGTCAGTGTTTTTTTTTTAAATTATTGTTAAACCCTTTTAATGTGACTTCGCTTTTGTTCGTGTGTTTCTGGTTGGCAAAGTCTTCGGACAAATACTTGACCCGCTTCCCGTAAACCTATCGGGCTATCGAGCTGAAACTTGGCACGTAGACTTGTTGCCGATGACAACACAGTCTATCAAATGTTAAGCCCCCAACCCCACCACACCCCCCCCCCACACGAACCCCCTCAAATCAGTTTTTGTGTTCTTTCAAGAAACGAAATACAATTGTCCGATAAATGCGCTAAAGGCGATTCTTAAAAAAATAAAAAATAATCGTACTATTTTATTTATCTTTTATGAAATAGTTGGGGAATTTAATCTGCGGTGTGAAAGCGGATGGGATATAATATTAATATAGTTCAAGGGCTTGAAAAAAAAAATGTGCGGTTGCCAGCCTTGGGTGGGGGAGGGGCACTAAAGTGAAATGCTTGTCTGGTTTAATGTACAGAAAACAAGAAGAAATATTGATATACCTTTATTTTTTTTTTTTACTTAAAATTTTTTTTTTTTAAAAGCAATAAAACATAACTGAGAATCTAACATGTTTATTAAGACAATTTTAAAATATTTAAAAGTGAGACATCTCACTTTGTTTTGTAGAACTAACTGCTTCGAAACTGATCTCGACTGATGTCGTTGCTGCATGCAAACAGATTTCCAATTAAACATCAATAATCGTCACTTGAGATTTGATGATTTGACGACTACAAAAACCTGTTCACACGCATTTAGTGCTTCCTAACAGCGAAACCATCGACAGAGCATGTTCGTAAACTGCAGGCTATTTAACCTTTTCCAAATTCGTTTTATAGAACTCTTCCAAGTAAACTCGACGGAATTCATCTCTAAACGTGTGTACCCCAACACATTTCACGATGTTCAATCTGTAATCTTCCTGGTAATAAATTCACGTCTACCGCGAATGGCGTTGCAAATAACACAATAAAACCTCATGAGGTTATTGAAACTCCTGAAATCGGTTTTAAAATTCGAGGTTGAAAAGTCGGGTATCAAAGAAGCGTATTTAGCCGCCGCCTCCTGTGTGACGTCTGGTTGCAATGACAATGTAGGAAAGTGAGTCAAGTTTTGTGTCCTCAGTTGTTGTTCCCAAAGACCAAGTTTCATTTGAAATGCAGAAATATGATCATGCATGTTATTCATTAATTGATCTTTCCCTTGTAGACGAGTACTAACGTCATTTAGGTGGCAAGTTTTATCGACCAGAAATGCAAAGTCGCCAACGCACTCTTGGTCTTCAAACTCTGGGATACTTATGGACTGGCTTACAAAGAATGATTGTATATATTTTGCTGCAAATCAAACAATCTTTTCAACATTTTGGCACGGGTCAGCCATCTTGGTTCGGCATAAAATGTAACGTCATTATAATCTGAGTCCAAAGACTTTAGAAGATTTTGGAACTGACGGTGATTCAACCCTTTCGTTTTTAATAAAGATCACCATTTTGACGACCACTTTCATGACATGGTCCATTTTGAGGGACTTCGAAAATAAATTACTCGGATAAATAATGCAATGAAAATTTAGCATTGGAGTATTACTGACTTTAGAGGCCTCATTTTTCATCGATTTGACTAAACCTTCGTATTTCCCAACCATTGCTGGAGCACCATCCGTTCTTAAGCTCGATAAGTTGTTACGTTGTAACGAAAACCCATTCAGTGTCCATGTAACTGCCTCTAACAAATCTCGTGACTTAGTTGTGCCCTCAAATGGCCGCTAATTCCTCTGTCTTTTTTTAAAATGGACACCAACAGCCCTGATAAAATAGCCAGTTGGGCAGTATCTGGCATATATGTGCTTTCATCCAATGCTAGAGCAGAAAATATATACTCGGATGCTCGACTTTTCAAATTATCTTCCTCATGTTTTCCAATGTCGTCCAACACGCCCAGCAATAGTCTGACGAGACAGACTGATTTTTGAGAAATATTTCTTATTTTCTGGACACAGATTTCAACGACTCTCTGCAAACATTCCTTAACCATTTCACCATCTGAATATGGCTTCAATTTGTTTGTTGTTCTCATGGCTACTGCATAACTAGCTTTTATATGTCATGTTGACTCTGAAACGACTCGAGTAAATATCTATTGTGAAGAATTTTTTTTCTAAAAGTCATTGACTTGGTCTTGTAGTCATGGCCCTTTGTACGTATTAAACATAGTTGCATGTTTAGCCTCGTAGTGCCGTTTGATGTTATACTCTTTGAAAACAGAAACAGATTCGTTGCATATCAAACATATGTGCTTTTTTATTGACACAAAGAACCCGGTTTTTTGCGCCAACTGTCTTGAAAACGTCTTAATATTTAAAATAGTTCTAAACCAATGAAATTTTGTCCAAAGAAGTGAGATATTTCACATTTCCCTTAGCTATAATTAAAAAAAAAAATGATTCGAACGACTCATAGTGTACATTTACGGTCATTTAACCTATCTCCGCGGGCCTAAGCATGACTCCCGGTGGGTCGCATGCGGCCCACAGGCCTTATGTTTGCCATCCCTGGTATAGAGTGTAGATTCGGCACCACGCTTCTACGGATTAGAGATGTTGAAAAGTCCTTGCTGGACTTATCTGGGGAATATGTTGATATAACATTTCACCTTTCTATGTCTTTAGAGAACTAGGTTTATTTCTTTAGGGCTTACATTTTTAGGGCTTAAATTTTTAGGGCTTTTATTTTAGGGCTTTTATTTTAGGGCTTATATTTTAAGGGCTTTTATCTAATGGCTTATATTTTAAGGGCTTTTATCTAATGGCTTATATTTTTAGGGCTTATACTTTTAAGGCTTATGTTTTATGGCTTATATTTTTAAGGCTTATATTTTTAGGGCTTAAACTTTTAGGGGGCATGATTCAAAAAGATATTTTTGACGCTTAGTTATCAAAACCTCATTGAATCCACTCTAATTCGGTCCAATCCACTCATTGAATCCACTCTAATTCGGTCCAATCCACTCATTGAATCCACTCTAATTCGGTCCAATCCACTCATTGAATCCACTCTAATTCGGTCCAATCCACTCATTGAATCCACTCTAATTCGGTCCAATCCACTCATTGAATCCACTCTAATTCGGTCCAATCCACTCATTGAATCCACTCTAATTCGGTCCAATCCACTCATTGAATCCACTCTAATTCGGTCCAATCCATTCATTGAATCCACTCTAATTCGGTCCAATCCACTCATTGAATCCACTCTAATTCGGTCCAATCCACGCAAAATTAGCGCACATTGAGACGATTTGTTTGTTATTCTTGTGTTTTTTTTAGCGGGCGAGGGGAAGGGGGGGGGGAGGGGGGGTTGGCTCCAGCGTATGTTTCGCACGATAGTCTTGTATAATTCCCCGCCCCACCCCCCTCTCCAAGCGTTTCCATTGTGATAACCTCGAGGACGACGCCTCCTGTTTTGGCAACGAGCGACTCCGGCATAATCTCTGCATCTGTGTAAATCACCGGGGATAATTCCGTAATTACCGCGGACGATCTGTAATGGATACTGTTGGATAACGAATGGCTGTTGTTTTATCAATGAAAGCCATAAATTGTCAGATGGGATAATGGGTCTTGGGATGAGGGTGAATGTTCGGGTGGGGGCAGGGGCGGTGCTTGCCATTGGATATGGAATTTCTACACTTCATTTAATTCAGCCATCTGAAAAAAAAATATGTTGTAATGCTGTGTAATGGTTTTATGGGTGTTATGTAATGCGAACTATGGGATGTTCAATGTGTATTACTTAATGGTTGCCCTGTGTTGCGTAATCAATGCATATTTTTTACGCCATGGTGCGTTGTGGTTAATGGTTACCGTGTGCATTGGTACCTGTGTACTATTTAACTTATATGTACATGTGTGCTATTTAACGTGTAAGGTACACGTGTGCTATTTAACGTATAAGGTATATGTGTGCTAGGTAACGTATAAGGTACCTGTGTGCTATTTAACGTGTAAGGTACACGTGTGCTATTTAACGTATAAGGTATATGTGTGCTAGGTAACGTATAAGGTACCTGTGTGCAATGTAACGTATAAGGTACCTGCGTGCTAGTTAACGTATAAGGTACCTGTGTACTATTTAACTTTAACTTATATGTACATGTGTGCTATTTAACGTATAAGGTACACGTGTGCTATTTAACGTATAAGGTTTCTGTGTGCTAGGTAACGTATAAGGTACCTGTGTGCGATTTAACGCATGAGGTACCTATGTAATGGCAGCTGTGTGTTCTATAAATATAATGGTTACTCTGTGCAATATAATGGTTACTGCGTATTATATAAAGTTACTGTGTTCTATAATTGCTATTGTGGATTGCATAATGGATACTTTGTGTTACGTAATGGATACTGTGTGACACATAATGGATACAGCGTGCCTCTTAATGGTTACTGTGTTTTATACAATGGTAACTGTGTATTACATAACGGCTATATTAGATGGTGGTTTATGTGTGTTACGTAATGGTTACTGTGTGTTACATAATGATTGCCGCGTCTCCTGTAGGCATAAACAACTTTGCTGTGACTAATTCAGAATGTCTGAACCGGAACATGTAATTGGTATCTTCCTCGGGCAACTATAAGCAAGGCAACTCCTGTGTGATTTATTGGACGTTGTCATCAGACCTTAGCCTCGACTCCCAAAATAGAAAAAAAACAACAAAAAAAAACAAACAAACAAACTTTGAGTTGAACAACAACTTGGAGTTGAACAACAACTTGGAGTTGAACAACAACTTGGAGTTGAACAACAACTTGGAGTTGAACAACTTTAATCAAGGCGACCAGTAAAGTTAAACATTACTGAACGCATCCAAAAAAGAATTGGGGGTTTTCCCGATTCTTGCTCTCTCTACGCCATGGGCGGTGGTACGACGGCTACATGATCGGGCCAGGAGTTCCCCTCACTACTACGTCAGCTACATGGACGGGACGATTGCTCTCTGGTACCGTCGTCTGGTGAAACACATGCGGGAACTCGTGATCATGGTGAGTCTCTGGGATGTAGATGAGACGATGCCGTACTGAAGTCTTCTACATATGAGCATGAGTTGATGCCGTACTGACGTCTTCATATGAGCATTAGTTGATGCCGTACTGAAGTCTTCTACATATGAGCATGAGTTGATGCCGTACTGAAGACTTCATATGAGCATTAGTTGATGCCGTACTGAAGTCTTCTACGTATGAGCATTAGTTGATGCCGTACTGAAGTCTTCTACATATGAGCATGAGTTGATACCGTACTGAAGTCTTCTACGTATGAGCATTAGTTGATGCCGTACTGAAGTCTTCTACATATGAGCATTAGTTGATGCCGTACTGAAGGCGTCTACATATGAGCATGAGTTGATGCCGTACTGAAGGCTTCTACATATGAGCATGAGTTGATGCCGTACTGAAGTCTTCTACATATGAGCATGAGCTGATGCCGTACTGAAGGCTTCTACATATGAGCATGAGTTGATGCCGTACTGAAGGCTTCTACATATGAGCATGAGTTGATGCCGTACTGAAGTCTTCTACATATAAGCATGAGTTGATGCCGTACTGAAGTCTTCTACATATGAGCATGAGTTGATGCCGTACTGAAGTCTTCTACATATGAGCATGAGTTGATGCCGTACTGAAGTCTTCTACATATGAGCATGAGTTGATGCCGTACTGAAGTCTTCTACATATGAGCATGAGTTGATGCCGTACTGAAGTCTTCTACATATGAGCATGAGTTGATGCCGTACTGAAGTCTACATATGAGCATTAGTTGATGCCGTACTAAAGTCTAAATATGAAAATTGGTTGAAGCCGTACTGAAGTCTAAACATGAATTTTAGTTGATACTGTACCAAAGTCCATTTGATGATACTGTACTAAAGTCCAAATATGAACATTATTTTATTTTATACTGAATTCTAAATATGAACATTAGTTTATTGTGTTCTGAAGTGGAAATATGAACATTAGTTGATACTGATCACTTAAGAATGATTATAGGTCACTGATCGACCAATATTGACTTTTTCGAATTGTGCGACTGAATAACTGTTACCTTTATTGATTATTGCCAACGGGTTACCGTATCAACGATTATTTAATACCGACTCCTGATTATTGGTTATTGGCTACTGGTTACTAAATACTTTTATACAGCCTTCTCTACCCCCGTTCTCTCATTAAACTCTATACGTCCTCTGACTTTTTCTCTTCCTTTCTCTCATGACCTACTTTTTCCATAGGTATGAAAAACGTGCAAAGTCCTCGTACTTATGGTGCACGTGCGTTCAAAGAATGTTTATGTTCATCTCTAAGAGATCACGTTTGTTCCCCGTTATTTAAACGGAGTTGTTTTTTGTTTTTTTTTGTCTTTGTATTTTGTAGTTGTAAACCTACTGCTGGGTTTCTTAAGGTACTTCTAGGTCTTTCAAACTACTCTTGGGTGTCTAAAACTACTACTGGGTGTCTAAAACTACTACTGGGTGTCTAAAACTACTACTGGGTGTCTAAAACTACTACTGGGTGTCTAAAACTACTGCTGGGTGTCTAAAAATACTACTGGGTGTCTAAAACTACTGCTGGGTGTCTAAAACTACTACTGGGTGTCTAAAACTACTACTGGGTGTCTAAAACTACTACTGGGTGTCTAAAACTACTACTGGGTGTCTAAAACTACTACTGGGTGTCTAAAACTACTACTGGGTGTCTAAAACTACTACTGGGTGTCTAAAACTACTACTGGGTGTCTAAAACTACTACTGGGTGTCTAAAACTACTGCTGGGTGTCTAAAACTACTGCTGGGTGTCTAAAACTACTACTGGGTGTCTAAAACTACTACTGGGTGTCTAAAACTACTACTGGGTGTTTAAAACTACTACTGGGTGTCTAAAACTACTGCTGGGTGTCTAAAACTACTACTGAGTGTCTAAAACTACTATTGGGTGTCTAAAACTAATATTGGGTGTCTAAAACTACTACTGGGTGTCTAAAACTACTCTTGGGTGTCTAAAACTACTACTGGGTGTCTAAAACTACTACTGGGTGTCTAAAACTACTGCTGGGTGTCTAAAACTACTGTTGGGTGTCTTCAGCTACTGATGTGTGTCTTCAGCTACTGCTGGGTGTCTTCAGCTACTGATGTGACTAATAGACTCAGTGCGACATGACTCAATGTGGGAGCTATACATTACAAGGCATATATAAACATCATTAAATCTCCCGTATACACATGCAGAATAAACATGTAAATCTCCCGTATAAACAAGCAGTATAAACATATTTAAATCTCATGTATAAACAGGCAGTATAAAATATGTAAATCTCCTGCATACACATGTTATTTATACGTCTACTGAATACATAAGCCATATATACATGTGTACATTTACTGTATACACATGCCCTCACACCTCCTTCCCCCAAACCCGTACTCCTCCGTCACCCAAACCCGCACTCCTCCCCCCAAATCCTCACACCTCCTTCCCCAACCTATACTCCTCCCTCCCCCAAACCCGCACACCTCCTTCCCCCAAACCCGTACTCCTCCCTCCCCCAAACCCGCACTCCTCCCTCCCCCAAACCCTCACACCTTCTTCCCCTAAACCCTCACACCTCCTTAACCAACCCGCACACCTCCTTCCCCCAAACTGTACTCCTCCCTCCCCCAAACCCGCACTCCTCCCTAACCCAAGTTGCAGTCCTCCCTCACCCAAACCCGTACTCCTCCCTCACCCAAGCTGTAGTCCTCCCTCACCCAAAACCGCACTCCTCCCTCACCCTAACCCGCACTCCTCCCTCACCCAAACCCGCACTCTCCGTCCCCCAAACCCGTACTCCTCCCTCACCCAAACCCGCACTCCTCCATCACCCAAACCCGCACTCCTCCCTCACCGAAGCTGCAGTCCTCCCTCACCCAACGCCCACTCCTCCCTCACCCAAGCTGCAGTCCTCCCTCACCCAAACCCGTACTCCTCCCTCACCCAAACCAGTAGTCCTCCCTCACCCAAAGCCGCACTCCTCCCTCACCCAAACCCGCACACCTCCCTCACCCAAGCTGCGTTCCTCCCTCACGCAAACCCGTACTCCTCCCTCACCCAAGCCGCACTCCTCCCTCACCCAAACCAGTAGTCCTCCCTCACCCAAACCAGTAGTCCTCCCTCACCCAAACCCGTATTCCTCCCTCACCCAAACTAGTAGTCCTCCCTCACCCAAACCAGTAGTCCTCCCTCACCCAAACCCGTACTCCTCCCTCACCCAAACCAGTAGTCCTCCCTCACCCAAACCCGCACTCCTCCCTCACCCAAACCAGTAGTCCTCCCTCACCCAAGCCCGCACTCCTCCCTCACCCAAACCAGTAGTCCTCCCTCACCCAAACCCGCACTCCTCCCTCACCCAAACCAGTAGTCCTCCCTCACCCAAACCCGCACTCCTCCCTCACCCAAACCAGTAGTACTCCCTCACCCAAGCTGCAGTCCTCCCTCCCCTAAACCCGTACTCCTCCCTCACCCAAGCCGCAGTCCTCCCTCACCCAAACCCGCACTCCTCCCTCACCCAAGCTGCAGTCCTCCCTCCCCGACACCCGTACTCCTCCCTCACCCAAGCCGCAGTCCTCCCTCACCCAAACCCGCACTCCTCCCTCACCCAAGCTGCAGTCCTCCCTCCCCTAAACCCGTACTCGTCCCTCACCCAAGCCGCAGTCCTCCCTCACCCAAACCCGCACTCCTCCATCCCCCAAGCCGCACCTCTCCCTCACCCAAACCAGTACTCCTCCCTCCCCAACCCGCACTCCTACCCTGAGTCACTCACTAGATCCATGTCAGACGCTCCTACTGACACTGGCATTTCGGACGTGGAAAAGAGCGCCCAACCCCTGCTCCATTATTGATGAGTGGCGTGCAGGGTGTCCGGGAGATCCTGGCGTGCATTTCTGACGTCCTGTCAGTTGGCATAAGGACATCATGTACATAATTAATGACCTCACGTCCCTCTGACGCCCAGTGAACTGACATATACTCCCCCTCTCTTGTCTGCCTCCTCCCCTGTCACAAAAACAGTGTCAAAGACAATGTCAATACTTCTAATGGCGGGTTGTTTGTAGTCCCAATGTTCCGCGGTCAATGGGGTGATACTCAAGCACTACTTTCAGTGGACATCTTACTCAGATACTACTTTCAGTGGACATCTTACTCAAACACTACTTTTAGTGGACATTTTCCTCAAACACTACTTTTAGTGGACATCTTACTCAAACACTACTTTTAGTGGACATTTTCCTCAAACACTACTTTTAGTGGACATCTTACTCAAGCACTACTTTCAGTGGACATCTTACTCAGATACTACTTTCAGTGGACATCTTACTCAAACACTACTTTCAGTGGACATCTTACTCAAACACTACTTTTAGTGGACATTTTCCTCAAGCACTACTTTCAGTGGACATCTTACTCAAACACTACTTTTAGTGGACATTTTCCTCAAACACTACTTTTAGTGGACATTTTACTCAAACACTACTTTTAGTGGACATTTTACTCAAACACTACTTTCAGTGGACATCTTACTCAAACACTACTTTCAGTGGACATCTTACTCAAGCACTACTTTCAATCGATAGCTTATCAAACATTACTTTCAGTGGACATCTTACTCAAGCACTACTTTCAATCGATAGCTTATCAAACATTACTTCAGTAGATATCTTACTGAAATATTACTTTTATTAGATTACTTACCTAAACATTAGTTTTATGAGTTACCTTGTACGACATATATTACTTTCATGAGGTATCGTTTAAAATTGTTTCACGAAGTACCGTACTCAAGCATTTCTTTTAAGATGTTTTGTAATCAAAATCTAGCAAGGCAACATTTCGATGTGTGCTCTACAGTACAGTTTCATGACAACAGCACTATCTGTCACAAAAGAAGGAGTCGGAATTGTTGTTGTTGTTTTTTGCTTTCGTTTTGGGTTTTGATTTGATGTTTTGAGGGCTAGCCGAATACGGTACAACCTGTGACCCCCAAGCTATTCCTTCAATATCCGGTGTCTGGGCCGCAGGTAGCCGACTGCGGTACAACCTGTGAGCCAATGTTCCCTTTAAGCTGCGTGGCTCCGCGGCCGCGCAGCAATCTCACAGACGCCGCGCAGCAGATTTGAGTACCGCGCAGCTAATTTCCACTTAAGTGTGTTTGTGACTGTAGGCTGTAAAATTTTGCGTACAAAAAAAATGATGCTGTAAAAATTTGCACACAAGCTTATGATTTTGCACACGAACCAACAAACCTTAGAGGGAACATTGCTGTGCGCCCCAGTCTGTTCCTTCAACGACCCGGTGTCTGGGCCGCACGTAGCCGACTGCGGTACAATCTGTGCGCCCCAGTCTGTTCCGTCAACGACCCGGTGTCTGGGCCGCACGTAGCCGACTGCGGTACAATCTGTGCGCCCCAGTCTGTTCCGTCAACGACCCGGTGTCTGGGCCGCACGTAGCCGACTGATGAAGACAACCTCTCACATGCACCCCGCGACGCTTCGCCCCCTCCCCCCCCCCTTTTTCCCCCGTCCAGGCAAAAGAAAGAGGGACAGGATAGTATTCAATTGTTTGTCACCCATGGTCTCGAATGGCTGCTCTGCTGGTGTTCTTAGCATACATTACTGCTACCTGTCAAGCCCCTCCACTACTCAGCTTTTGCGACCCCCCCCCCCTTACCTTTTTCCATGTTAAAACTTCCCCAGGACTCTCACTCGAATCTCCAACAATGCTTTAGATAAATCAATGAGTGTGATGATTTTAAAATACGTTCACCCTAAATGTTGCATGTTGTACACACATTATAAAAATGTCTCAAGCTGTGGCACGCCATTTAAAAATCGGTCCACGGGCCGCAAGTGGTTGAAGAGCACTCCAGTGGATGACCAGCCGCGTTTCTTGCGAGTTCCACTGAAGCTGTTTATGACCTCCGAGTCGCAGGCGTTGTACTGCTCACGGGACTTCATCCCCGGCCTTGATTTGAGAGTTGGCCTTCCATTAGATGAGTTGCCGTCCACGGTTAAGGTGCACCATCCCGGTTCGCTGGTGATGCTTTGGCTTTTCTATAGGCTTCACATTTAGTAGGAGCAATTCTTGAAACGTAGCTCTGCGACTGGTGAACATTTAGGCCAGGTGCCGCTGATAACTACCTCCAATTAATAAAAATTACCATTGCGATCCAAAGCAAGATACATCTTTAAGAGGGGCTACGGTTTTGATTCTCTTTATTTATATTCTTGTTGAGCCGATCATTTTGTCGGATATATGACTATTGGATTTATGACTATTGGTGATATGACTATTGGATATATGAATATTGGTTATATGAGTAATGGATATAAGACTGTTGGATATATGACTAGTGGAGATATGACTATTGGATATATGACTTTTGGACATATGACTTTTGGACATATGGCTTTTGGACATATGACTCTTTTTGCATGAGGTAAGAAGTATTAATGATACGAACAATTTTTCTGAAACGTAAAAAAAAAATACAACACAAAAAAAAATATTTCTTTTGAAATCTCATCTGCCGCCCTTCGGGTTCGCGGGAAACAAAGTTCTTTGGTCCGCTAAGTCAAAAAGGTTGGGGTGCACTGATCTACCGCATCCTGGTCTATTTTCCAGTCCCCTTGGCTAAGTCTTGTCATGGGATCAAATAGGCAAAGACTAGAGAGTGAGGCTGGCGAGTTGAGCAACTGTGCCTCACTTTTTAAAAAAAATACAGCTCAAGTTGAATATTGCGTAGGTCATTTTCGCGTGCTAAGGACTAGCAATATAATATAAATATAATATATATATATATATATATATATAATATATATACACATATATATACACACATATATATATATATATATTATATATATATATATATTATATATATATAT
>CAXITT010000130.1:1325862-1340406 GCA_964033795.1 Lymnaea stagnalis | reverse complement strand
CCCCCCCCCCCACTTTTTTCTATCCCCAATACAAACCCCTTTCACAATCCCATAAATCCCCCCCCTACCCCCCTTCTCTCCTAAATGAAAATGACACGTCTGACGCCAAGGGAGAGGAATCTTTATAACCGAAGAGTGCTCGCCCCTAGAGAGAACATATGTAACACTCTCCTATCCCGGCAACCATTAGTTCCACGGAATTGCTTTTTGTGCTGTTGTCCAATAACTCTTGCGTCATAGGCTCAAATCTGGGAAAGGGGAAAAGGAGCAAGAAAAAAATGTGTTTTTGATAGGTGATCTTCCCATGAAAGGGTAAAATATGTGTTTGATATGTGATCTTCAAATGACAGGGTAAAAGATGTCTAATAATGAACAACCGTGATGTCACTTCCTTGACCTTCATAAATGACGAAGCACGGATTTGTGGTGAAATCCTAACGCTAATGTCGCCACTTCCTTTTCCGTCAGACGATATGATGCTTGCATTCGACGAATTAGATTTTATTGAACTTCCTCTAAACACGTCCACAGTAGCATCCTCTAAACACGTCCACAGTAGCATCTTCTAAACACGCCCACAGTAACATCCTCTAAACACGTCCACAGTAACATCCTCTAAACACGCCCACAGTAACATCCTCTAAACACGTCCACAGTAGCATCCTCTAAACACGTCCACATTAGCAACTTCTAAACACGCCCACAGTAACATCCTCTAAACACGTTCACAGTAACATCCTCTAAACACGCCCACAGTAGCATCCTCTAAACACGCCCACAGTAACATCCTCTGAACACGTCCACAGTAACATCCTCTAAACACGCCCACAGTAGCATCTTCTAAACACGCCCACAGTAGCATCTTCTAAACACGTCCACAGTAACATCCTCTAAACACGCCCACAGTAACATCCTCTAAACACGCCCACAGTAGCATTCTCTAAACACGCCCACAGTAGCATCATCTAAACACGCCCACAGTAATATCATCTGTCTAGCTATGTAACTGGGTAATTTGTGCATCTTTGATGGTATACACCAGGCCTGCACAACTCAAAGTTTAAGGCGAGCCGTAACACTTTTTGAAAAATTTGTGCTGACCTGAAAGGAAATAGGACGAGGGGGGGGGGGAAGCTATTAAGAAAATAATAATAAAAAGAATATTTCGTTACTTCGCGGGCCGCAAAGTGGGTGCTGGCGGGCCGCAAAGTGGGTGCTGGCGGGCCGTATGTAGTGCAGGCCTGACATACACCATTCATTATCTCGATTTGCCCTTCGTATTCTTCAATTTTATTCCTCTCTTTTAATATGTGCATTCTCTCTTTCTTTCCCTCTCTCCTTTCTCTCACTCTCTTTCTCCTTTCTCTCTCTTTGTCTCCCTCTCTCACCCTCTCTCTCCACATTAAGAATTTACTATCTCCTTGACCCCAGTCTGCCATCATGACCTTTCCTTGACCCCAGTCTGCTATCATGACATTTCATTGACCCCAATCTGCCATCATTACCTTTCCTTGACCCCAATCTAATACCATAACCTGTCCTTGACCCCAGTCTGTCATCATTCCCTCTCCTTGACCCCAGTCTGACATCATGACCTGTCCTTGACCCCAATCTGCCATCATTACCTTTCCTTGACCCCAGTCTAATGTCATAACCTGTCCTTGACCCCAATCTGCCATCATGACCTTTCCTTGACCCCAGTCTGCCATCATGACCTGTCCTTGACTACACCACTCCTTGACCCAAAACTATCTTTCAGATCGACATATTTAAACGAGCTTCATTGTGTATTTGACATCTCTATACTATGCTATGAAATGATTTCCACCACCCCCACCCATTCTCACCCACTTCCACCCATTCTCACCCATTCTTACCTATTCTCACCGGCTCTCATCCGTTTTCCAGCTATTCGGCCTTCTCCACCCACCCCCCCCCCACTCACCCTGTTCCATTCTTTCCCTCCCTCTTTCCACCTCACTTCAGTTCCTTCCTCCCCTCTTTACGTCATCCTCCGTTGATAAACACGGCTAACGTCTATTAATCCGCACACTCTTAACTACGTCTTTCCGGCCCTTGCCCTTGAGCTACCCCCCCCCCCCCCCCCCCAACAATTGCCCTAATCGCCCGTTGTGTTGGTTTGAACCGGATCCCGTGTAACGAACATGTCACCACGACCTGTCGGCCATACTTCTTTCAGACATCGCCTGTTGTCTGCCTACTAGCAATCTGCCCGATTCACCCTCTCCACAAGGAAAGATTTTCAAAGGAAAAAAAACAACAAACAAATGCTACGGAAAAAATACCCTCCAATCTTTTAATTGTTATTAGACATTTCATTACCCTACAATTACAGCGCACGCTCGATTATCCGGTCACGCAGTGATAACGTTCACGGATAATCATTTACCCTAAACTTGCAAGAAGATCATTTGTTTTATAACCACGTGACCAGTTACCGAGTATATCTCTGTTGTTGTGTGCGTTTCTCCTACCTGTCGCTCTCTTACACCTGCAAGCACTTACCCAGCGTATGACCATTCTTACTGGTGTTGTTTCTCTGTTTCAGACTTGTATAAAAGACGGGATGCTGTTCAAACAGACCAGCTCATTCAATGTAAGTACCACAAGCTATAGAGACACGTCCTGTGCAGTGGTTCTCAACCTTCTTTGGTTTGGTTTGCGGGGGCGGGGGGGGGGCGGGATTTCAAAATAATGTTCACTTTTCAGAGTACCCCTACATAGGAATTTTATCAATAAATGTGTATATTATGTATACTCTAACCTGTTTGTTAAGGACCCTCAGATTGAGAACCCCTGGTCAAGATGGCTGTACAGTAAACGTCAAACCGACGCGAAGTTTTTCAACCGTGAACTGAAAGGTGTATTACATTGTAGTGGTCTCATTCTTTTTGTAAGCTATTACTTTGACCTCCATCAAGTAGGGCTAATGGAACAAAGTCTCCATCAAGTATGGATAATGGAACAATTCTCCAACAGAAAGGTGTATTACATTGTAGTGGTCTCATGCTTTTTGTAAGCTATTACTTTGACCTCCATCAAGTACGGCTAATGCAGCAAAGTCTCCAACAGAAAGGTGTATTACATTGTAGTGGTCTCATGCTTTGTGTAAGCTATTACTTTGACCTCCATCAAGTAGGGCTAATGGAACAAAGTCTCCAACAGAAAGGTGTATTACATTGTAGTGGTCTCATGCTTTGTGTAAGCTATTACTTTGACCTCCATCAAGTAGGGCTAATGGAACAAAGTCTCCAACAAGTATGGCTAATGGAACAAAGTCTCCAACAAGTATGGCTAATGGAACAAAGTCTCCAACAAGTATGGCTAATGGAACAAAGTCTCCAACAAGTATGGCTAATGGAACAAAGTCTCCATCAAGTATGGCTAATGGAACAAAGTCTCCATCAAGTATGGCTAATGGAACAAAGTCTCCATCAAGTATGCCTAATGTAACAAAGTCTCCATCAAGTATGGCTAATGGAACAAAGTCTCCAACAAGTATGGCTAATGGAACAAAGTCTCCATCAAGTATGGCTAATGGAACAAAGTCTCCAACAAGTATGGCTAATGGAACAAAGTCTCATTCAAGTATGGTCAATGTAAACAAAGTCATGCAATGAGAAAGACTTTGTAGAAATTATGTCAAATTACGGTGGCTATGCAATAGGGATTCAGATGAACAGTGGCTCAGCTGGAGTGTGTGGAGCCCGGGGGCAAGATTTAGTTTTATCGCCCCACCCCCACCCCCCCCTTCCTTTTTTTCCCCCACTTCGCCACTGGAGAAGAATGAGAACAGCCGGGCAAGTTGGAACGTATACCAATCACTGAAGCACTCAAACAGAAATATTTAGTTCTCTCCTCAGGATCCCCCGTCTCAGGGTACACAACCGTGATTTTTCTTTGCCGATCGCCTTCCTCCAGGAGTTATCTTAAAATGTTACACAGCCACATTTTTCCACCCTAACTTTAATTTTGTCACAATTACTTCCCTTGCATTAAAAAGTTATCAATATTTAATGTTATCATCTATTCTATGGCATTTTTTGTGATAAATATAAATTGTATTCTTATAATTTTAAGCGTCTCTTATACCCTTATAGTATTAGGCGATTCATGTTAAAAAAAAAGTAGCAATTTATTGACCAGGAAGTAATTTTGTTTAAATCAAAAGAACTTCCAAACTATATTTAGAACTTTTTCCTCCCAAATCGTCAGAAATAGGTTGTTACCAGCTATGCGATCTGTTGTTCACGATTGTGATTCTTAATTAAACATTTGATTTGTTTTTTCGCCTTCTGTGCTATATATTCTGGATGCTCCCTTTGAGAGTGTAATTCTGAAAACATTCCAACCCTATTTACAGAGATGGAAAAAGAGATATTTCAAGCTGAAAGGGAGAAGACTCTACTATGCCAAGGACAGGAAGGTGCGTCATTGTGGTATTCTCTTGTCTCCCCTAACATTCATTGATGAACATATCTATATATTGCGGTATTCTCTTGTGTCCCCTACCATTCATTGATGAACAAATCTATATATAGACCATGGCCTAGCCAGTAACTGAGTGACCGATAAGGCAATATTTCAATACATAAGACGCCTAGCCCAGTGACACTTCAGACAGTGCAGACACACCTCTGCTGCGTCAAGGTCATGCTAGTTATCTTGACACCAGACACTGCTCTCTCTCTCTCTCTCTCTCTTCTGTAGAAGTTTTCGGTCTTTGTTACAGGGGCGATAGAAATAAATACAACAATTCAGTGGGATCATGCATTTGACCCCGACTACTAGAGATAGTTGGTTGTGTTTATTGTTGATATTAGTGTAGTATTTTTTTAAAGTATAATGTAAACAAAGTCATGCAAAAGAACTATGTCAAAAATGTATACTTCTGGTCCAATAAAGTGTTTGTCATAGCGGTCCTTCATGTGATAGAGTCATACAAATTCATTATTTGTGTGTGTGTTTCAGTCGGCACTGTTCAATGAGATTGACATCTCGAACCTGAGTGTGGCAGAATGCAGCACCAGGAATATTAACCACAGCTTTCAGGTAGGACCACATTTGTGTACAGTGTCGGACATATTTGTGTACAATGTCGGACTTACTTGTGTACAATGTTTGACATACGTGTGTGCCATTTCCGTCATCTTTATGTCTAATGTTGGACACATTTATGTACCATGATGGACATAGTTTTATACAGTGTATTTCATCAAACGTTGGCAGATACTGAATTACCATTGCCATTATTTATTTAATAGAGGGCTAACGTATGCATCTATTAAGGCCCGTGACAAGCAAAAGTAGCGCCCTCAGTAAAGTCTGGATTTTGAAGTCTAATTGTCTCACTGTCTCTTCCTCCTCGCGGCCCCTCATGTACTGAAGTTTTATTGTCTCATTGGGTCCACCCTCTCACTGGCCCTCCTGTAGTGAAGACATATTGTCTCATTGGGTCCACCCTCTCACTGGCCCTCCTGTAGTGAAGACCTATTGTCTCATTGGGTCCACCCTCTCACTGGCCCTCCTGTAGTGAAGACCTATTGTCTCATTGGGTCCACCCTCTCACTGGCCCTCATGTAGTGAAGACCCATTGTATCATTGGGTCCACCCTCTCACTGGCCCTCATGTCGTGAAGACCTATTGTCTCATTGGGTCCACCCTCTCACTGGCCCTCCTGTAGTGAAGACCTATTGTCTCATTGGGTCCACCCCCTCACTGGCCCTCATGTAGTGAAGACCTATTGTCTCATTGGGTCCACCCTCTCACTGGCCCTCATGTAGTGAAGACCTATTGTCTCATTGGGTCCACCCTCTCACTGGCCCTCATGTAGTGAAGACCTATTGTCTCATTGGGTCCACCCTCTCACTGGCCCTCCTGTAGTGAAGACCTATTGTCTCATTGGGTCCACCCTCTCACTGGCCCTCATGTAGTGAAGACCTATTGTCTCATTGGGCCCACCCTCTCACTGGCCCTCATGTAGTGAAGACCTATTGTCTCATTGGGTCCACCCTCTCACTGGCCCTTATGTAGTGAAGACCTATTGTCTCATTGGGTCCACCCTCTCACTGGCCCTCATGTAGTGAAGAACTATTGTCTCATTGGGTCCACCCTCCTCATGTAGTGAAGACCTATTATCTCATTGGGTCCACCCTCTCACTGGCCCTTATGTAATAACATGCCTGTAATTGTAATGACATGCGACTCGCGTCCAAAGAGGCCCATCAAGCCATTCAGGTAGGCCACCGCTGGACTATACAAAGCAATACATGCTTGCCAACTTCCTGTCAATGATGGACTGAACGAGCACAGCTGACAAACGCTGATATTTCCTGCCAACAGTTGACAAACGACGATGTTCCCTGCCAAAGTTGACAAAAGCCGATGTTCCCTGCCAACGGTTGACAAACGCCGATGTTCCCTGGCAACAGTTGACAAAAGCCGATGTTCCCTGCCAATGGTTGACAAAACGCCGATATTCTCTCCCCAGGACGCTTTGACTTAACCGATATTCGACTTATCAGTGGTGTACTTTCAACTCAGCCTTCCGGGACGCAGCCGTTGATGTGGTGGGCGCGAGTGAGTACTCGTTATCCGCTCGCCCACTGATAAGCCACTCCACTGCGCTTATCTCCACTGGTTTTTTTTCCCCCTCTTCGACGTGAAGATAAAGGGCAATTATCCCCTGGGGTTCAGAAATAAAATAAACTTAAAAAATACAACAAAAAAAGGAAGGATTTAAAAGGAAAACTAAAGAAATTGACCTGGAATAACTCAATTGAACCGATTGTGGTGTGCGGTTCAATTGGATCAACTTGCGTCCACTTAAAACGTATCTTTAGCGATAAGGCATTTTTTTGTTGTACCAGGGGTTCTTAACTTGTGTGGTAAAAAAAGGAGGAGTTTTTTTTTGTTTTTTTTTTGGGGGGGGGGGTTGACCTCTTAACTGAGTTTTTAATCAAACTGTTTTGTGAAACTAAAAAAAGGATTCGATTTCGGTTGCGGATAAAAGTGACCTGGTCCGTGTTATAAGATTCTGGATCAACCGTTGGAGCGTGGATTGAATCTTATGTAACTGTTTAGTGTGACTGGTCTAGAAATTTGATAAACCCGTAATTATCGATGTGCATTGTAGACTTAATAAGTGACAATGACTGATTTTTTTTATGAATGGAAAACGTCGTGGATTATCGGATGATGCTACGCAGAATAACAAATGTGGATTATGGGCTCATGTCCGTAGTGAAGAAAAAGAAAAAAAAAGTTATTATGACAATTTTAATCTTATTGTCGGTAGTTCCCACGCTGGAATTTAGTTTGTCCCATAGAACATGACGCGCATGTTATCACACACAGTCCGTGCACATCCTAGACAAATTATAGGCAGATCTTGATTTTTAGAGACTGGCCTAATGGGATTTTCTGATTTCGGCCGAAACTGAAAGTCGAAAAATGACTTTCGGCACAAACCGAAAATGAAATTAAAAGTTTAACCAGACTTTCGGCTGAAACGGAAAGATTTAAATATTTCTTAACTCAAAAATGACAACATGTCATACTAAATGAATTCAGGGGCCCAATTGCACATTTTCTGAAAGTACATTGGACAAGGTATCTTACGGTGTGAAAAGCATTAGTTACTATATTAAGTATGTTTATCTTGACCTTTACAGAATTAGTACAATTTTAGTACTGAACTTATGCATTAAACCCAACCTAATAAATTGTTCAAACTATCAAAGCATCAACTTTTTGAGACACTAGACGAAATATTCTTTCAGAAAATGTCAGTTATATGTACTTACAATGCAAATTGTGATATTGGTGAATTTTTTCATTCACTACCTTCAAATCATACAAAATAAAAGAAAAAAAAAGAGGGGGGGGGGGGTAGGCACGAAATGAATTCAGAAATTCCTTTTCAGTTGAAGTTATTAAATCTATTTTAAAAACATTAATACTCCATAACACGCAGACACACATAAATGTCTTTGAATCTCTCTGCGATCAAGTATTCGTCTTTTCTGTTCGATTTCCACCCTTTCCCAAACGAATTGGTCTGTAACAGTACGACTTAGCTTACGGATAAGACTGTCAGTATCTGACTCTAGTCTCGACATCACCGCTAGAGCTAATACTATCATGACTAGCACGTGGATTCTCCCTGAAGTCATAGCTTTCATTTCAAGCCATCTGAAAATAGTTGCAGTAAAGAAAGTCTGAACTGTTTTTTTTTTTTGTTTTTTTTTTTTTGTTCGTTTTTTTAAATCTAGGGGGGGACCCCCTTGGGCATCCGCCATTCGGCCGGTAAATGAAAAGAGAAAAATTTCATTATTGTTTTTTTTTTTTGTTTTTTTTTTTTTGTTCGTTTTTTTAAATCTAGAGTGGGACCCACTTGAGCATCCGACATTAGGGCGGTAAATGAAATGAGAAAAATTTCATTACATCTCATTCTTCACCGCCAAAAATAAGTACCGACAAAAGCACGTTAACGTACAGATAGAAACGGAAATAGGAAGCAAACTCGTTTATATAGAGTGATTTCCCCTCAAGCAATCTACATTGAATCATTCGCATTTTTAAACCGATTTTACTAGTGGCCGATTATATCGGCCGTGAGTGACTCCACAGAAAGGGGTATGACGGCCGATGATTGGCGGCCATGACAGTTATAGGGTTAAAGTAGTATGATAATAGAAATTTTCACTGGGGCAGGGGGTGGGGGAATTCATGCAATATAGATATATCCATGGGTGCCCCTGGCTTCTCTATTATAATTACAACGCTACCAAGACCTAGTTAGGATCGATCGAATGCTTAGCTCTTCTATTTTTGTTTAGTGGGTATAGTCCATTAGAATGTCCAGACATAAATCTTGAAGGAACTCTCTGTTCCGCAAACCCATGCATTCTCGTAGAGAAAACACGCTTTCTTATTGGTCTGGATATTTTAAATTGTTCATTTATCCGCAATTCTCCTCTATCGGCTAATTTTAGATTGGACCCATAGTGAACAAAAATTGAACGAAAGATGAGCTACATGTAGCATGGACATACAGTAGGCCTTACATAATTAGTATACGAAACGGTGATACGTGCACACGTGTGTGTGTGCAGGCTTATAATTTCAATTAATGGCTATTTTATGCCTTATGCCATTTTATGCCTAAGGCTATTTTATGCCTAAGGCTATTTTATGCCCAAGGCTATTTCATGCCTAAGGCTATTTCATGCCTAAGGCCATTTCATGCCTAAGGCCATTTTATGCCTAAGGCTATTTTATACCTAAGGCTATTTCATGCCTAAGGCCATTTCATGCCTAAGGCCATTTTATGCCTAAGGCTTTTTTATGCATAAGGCTATTTTATGCCTAAGGCTATTTTATGCCTAAGGCTATTGTATGCCTCATTGTACACAATTAAAATAAACAAAAATATTTTTGTAATATTGCTAAAGGATTCATTATCCTCTTTCTTTACATTGGGGTCCATGCATGTGTATATTTGTGGAATATTTTTATTTGGTAAATGCCAATGTTGATCTGTGATGAATTTCCATCAATGGATGAACTGAATAAGCCTAAGGTGCCTTCAGTTTTTATTTTTAAAAAAAATAAACAAAAATAATAATGGATATGTTACCATTCCCTTAGTTTTTTTGTTTTGTTTTTGTTTTTTTTTTGTTTTTCTTCCACATAACTTATTACCTTTGCCTAAGCCTTATTGAAATTTTATTTGTTGGAAATATTGGACAAGTAAGTCATCATGCAGCTGTGAGCAGTGTTCGCAGAGGATGAGTCAAACATGATACGATGGTTGGCGAGACGTCGGGCAAAAAGGAATATCGTATTGCCGGCCGACAGACAGAGTCGACAGACAAACTGGACAGAACGACAGCCTGACTTCTCGTAGACGACCGAAAGCCTCAATCGATTTCGGCCAGACGGTCGAGAGCCTCCGAAACCTAAAATAAACCGAAAGGTAATATTTCTGTTTCGGCCGAAACCGACACCGAAAGTGATGAAATTGCAACTTTCGGCACCGAAACCGAAATTTGTTCGGCCTCCACTTGGTTATACAGGTAATTTAATAATAGGTAAACCTTGATTCTACAGATAATTTAATGATAGGTAAACCTTGATTCTACAGGTAATTTAATGATACTTGAACCTTGATTCTAAAGGTAATTTAATGATAGTTTGAAGAGCGGCTTCGAGCGAGGGAACTACACACACACATTCACAGATATACACACATACATAAAGAGACAGAGATAGACACATAAAGGCAGAGATAAAGAGAGAGAGAGAGAGAGGGGGGGAGAGAAAAAAGAGAGAGAGAGAGAAACAGTTGCACAAAAGATGAAACACAAGCGTATGTGATATGAGTTCAGAGAGAGGGTGAGGGAGAGGGTGTAGGAGAATTCTGCCTCACAGAAACCAAAACACAGATACAAAGTGATAGATAATATGACGGAGATAGATATTTGTTTTATAGATAATATGATGGAGATAGATATTTCTTTTACAGGACTAAAAGCCATTTATTACACACAAACACACACATTGTTACAGAGAGAGAGAGAGAGAGAGAGAGGAGGGAGCGAAACTCAAAGAAAGTGAGAGAATGCCTGTAAAAAAGATTCACTTGAATACCACTACAACTGTCAGGGCTGCTCACGGGTGCGTGGAGTCCATTCAGGGCTTCTCAACATTTTGGGGGGAAGTTCTTTTTTTTTTCGGATAGCATGTAAACAACGTCAAACAACAACACCCCCCCCCCCCCCCCCCCCCCCTCCACCCCCCACCCCTCCACNAGATACGAATTTTTGTGAGCACGTGGACCAGGGTTGGGGAGCGGGGGCTGAAAGGGGGGGGGGGGTTGGGGGGGGGGGGGTTGGGGGGAGAGGGGAGGCATCTCACTGGCAGCCTGGCCTTGGCGGATGGCGAGTCGGCGACACCCCTTTTTCTCTTCAAAGCTCCGGAAGCACCGGTGGCTGTGTGATGACGCCAAAAATACTGACGTCATCGACAACGTAAACAAAGTTTTGGCGCGAATGTGTCAGTTTAGGGGGTGGGGGGCAGGGAGGTTGTGGGGTGTATTGTGTCGTCATGGTAACAAATTTATCCCGGGTATTTCGTTGCCTCCCTTACGCCGTGTCTGTGGGGACGGCGATAAGACACGATGAGGAGGCGAGTGGAATTAAACCCGTGCCTTAAAACGTGAGGGATGGTATTTTTTGTGTGCTCCCATAAAAAAGCGTTGTTAAGATGAGATGATTTCATGTGAAGTATTTACCTCTCAGAGCCTGCCTCAACCTTTGAGGGGGTCGTCCTCTTACTGTGAACGTCAGCAGAGTCTTTAAGCAATGTGGGAAAAAAGGTCTCACGTGAAATGGTGTAGCGTAGTTCTTGTGGAAACTGTGTATCACGTGATCACGTAGTCCACGTGAAATGGTGTAGCGTATTCTCGTGATATGGTGTGGCATATTTTTTTTAAAATGAAAAGCTTACAGGATGATGCGAAAATACGTTAAAATACCGTTATTTACTGTTGATTTGTACGTTTTTGTTGTCCATGTCACCTATGTTCAGTGCTTGGTTAACTTGGCGTTACAACATTTGATTTTCTGTGATATAGTACTTGGTTCCCTGTGATAAAGCACTTGGTACCTGTGATGTAGTGCTTGGTTACCTGTGATATAGCACTTGGTACTCGTGTTGTAGTACTCGGTTACCCGTGTTGTAGTACTCGGTTACCCATGTTGTAGTGCTCGGTTACCCGTGTTGTAGTACTCGGTTACCCTTGCTGTAGTACTCGGTTACCCATGCTGTAGTACTCGGTTACCCGTGTTGTAGTACTCGGTTACCCTTGCTGTAGTACTCGGTTACCCATGCTGTAGTACTCGGTTACCCGTGTTGTAGTACTCGGTTACCCATGCTGTAGTACTCGGTTACCTGTGCTGTAGTACTCGGTTACCCGTGTTGTAGTACTCGGTTACCCGTGCTGTAGTACTCGGTTACCCGTGCTGTAGTACTCGGTTACCCGTGCTGTAGTACTTGGTTACCCGTGTTGTAGTACTCGGTTACCCTTGCTGTAGTACTCGGTTACCCATGCTGTAGTACTCGGTTACCCGTGTTGTAGTACTCGGTTACCCATGCTGTAGTACTCGGTTACCCGTGCTGTAGTACTCGGTTACCCATGCTGTAGTACTCGGTTACCCGTGTTGTAGTACTTGGTTACCCATGCTGTAGTACTCAGTTACCCGTGCTGTAGTACTCGGTTTCCCGTGTTGTAGCACTCTGTTACCCATGCTGTAGTACTCGGTTACCCGTGTTGTAGTACTCGGTTACCCATGCTGTAGTACTCGGTTACCCGTGCTGTAGTACTCGGTTACCCATGTTGTAGTACTCGGTTACCCGTGCTGTAGTTCTCGGTTACCCGTGTTGTAGCACTCGGTTACCCATGCTGTAGTACTCGGTTACCCGTGTTGTAGTACTCGGTTACCCATGCTGTAGTACTGGGTTACCCGTGCTGTAGTTCTCGGTTACCCGTGTTGTAGTACTCGGTTACCCATGCTGTAGTACTCGGTTACCCGTGCTGTAGTACTCGGTTACCCGTGCTGTAGTACTCGGTTACCCGTGCTGTAGTACTCGGTTACCCGTGCTGTAGTACTCGGTTACCCGTGCTGTAGTTCTCGGTTACCCGTGCTGTAGTTCTCGGTTACCCGTGCTGTAGTACTCGTTTACCTTTGCTGTAGTACTCGGTTACCCGTGCTGTAGTACTCGGTTACCCTTGCTGTAGTACTCGGTTACCCGTGCTGAAGTACTCGGTTACCCTTGCTGTAGTACTCGGTTACCCGTGCTGTAGTACTCGGTTACCCATGCTGTAGTACTCGGTTACCCATGCTGTAGTACTCGGTTACCCGTGCTGTAGTTCTCGGTTACCCGTGTTGTAGTACTCGGTTACCCATGCTGTAGTACTCGGTTACCCGTGCTGTAGTTCTCGGTTACCCGTGCTGTAGCACTCTGTTACCCGTGCTGTAGTACTCGGTTACTTGTGTTGTAGTGCCCGTTTGCCCATCCCTTTCTTCCAGTCCTACGCATTTGCTCTGCACACCAGAGAACCCCTTTTTTGCCACAGTTTCCCATTTCATATGAGGATGTGTTCAAAGCTTGTTTAAAATGAGAAATGATGTTACAGACTTCTTCTCCGTGGTGATTGTTTCTGAAATGAACAGATTTATATTTTCTAATGTTTGTTGTTTAATAGCTGTTTATTATTTTTTGTTTAATCATTGAAATCGATCACAGCATGATGACCTCGCGTAAATATAAACTTAGCGCCAGCAGCGAGTTGATGATAAGTTAGTCCCCTTACCTCGGTTTCGCCCTCAGATAAGGTATCGTGAAAACAGTTTTGGTTTCAAAATTATCCCCGGGTCCGACAGTCTCCGCTTGAGGGGTGGACGCCATGTTTGTTGACTGTAATAACCGGCCGCGTTGCTATGACTCCGGACATGAAAGTGGTGAGAATGGCCGCATCTGGCTATCCGCACGTCCCGGTGGAGTCACGGCGGGCCTCCTTCTAGTACCGGTGAGTGAGTTCTTTTTCCCGGAGAGCTACCAGATAGGTGAAAACGGGTGTTTGATGGAACAGGCGGGGGGGGGGGGGGGGTGGTTCAAATCCCGTTTTTGTGAGACCCCTCGTTAGCGGTGGTTACACGGATGTGTGATATTTACTTAGTGGCCCACGAACAGATTATTTTATGAATAACAGAACATCTTTTTATGGAGCAGTTGTTTGGTAATGGTAGCATCTTTGTGGTACGAATGTTTTAGCAGAGAATTGTATTCCATTGCAATGGTTACCGGAAATTTGATCGAAAGAAATTTCGTCGACGGTAATTTGATCGAATGGAAATTTAATAGAATCTTTTTTTTTTCAGTTCACACTTTCAGATTTTCGACAAATTTCTTTTTAAACGCACTATACTATTTAGTAAAACAAAATAATGCGTTCAAAAAGAAACTTGAAGAAAAAATTTTATGCAAAAACTTTAAAAAATTATTCGACCACATTTTGAAATTTTGAAATTTCTTTCAATCAAATTTCCGGATACGCATTGCAATAGTTCGAGAACCGTTAGAGAGATGCTCTAAGCCACTACAATTGGGGTTAGTTCTGATCGGAAGCATTTTTTGTGTGTTAAATTTGAAACAAAACTTCCGTTTGAAACAGAGGGAGTTGTATACAGTGCCGCAGTTGATGTGCAATGACTTCACACCCGTGGAATTGATGAATTCAAAGAAGTTTTACTTAAATTCTCTTGATACTTGTGTACATCCGCAATATACGAATATGAACGGTTGTAGGGGGAGTCTGATACCCAGGGTCTTGTAGTGAACGGCTGTGGGCGCGTCTGATACCCAGGGTCTTGTAGTGAACGGCTGTGGGCGCGTCTGATACCCAGGGTCTTGTAGTGAACGGCTGTGGGCGCGTCTGATACCCAGGGTCTTGTAGTG
>CAXITT010000130.1:1303892-1321666 GCA_964033795.1 Lymnaea stagnalis | reverse complement strand
CGTACTGTCAATAAGTTTTGATACCCCGTCAAGTGCTAGTGATCCCCCCGTTAACCCTGCCCCCCCCCCCCAACTACTTCCTGGTGGTGGGTAGGACACGAGCCTGTTTTAGAGAGTTCTATGATCGTTCAGTAAGTAACCCTTCTCACCGGCTACTCCAGTAGCACATCTGTCTGAATGTGCTGAGGTAGACAGTGTTGGCGTGGGACCGGGAGCTGGAGTAAGAGTCGCTTGGGCCAAGGTCTGACTTTTCTTACCTGGATATATTGATTTGACCGATGAGTTGAAATTGTGTAGCTCGTGCATTGCCGTACAAATAACTGTTTGTCCTGTAACAAATTGTTAGCTTGAATTGTGTTATAAATTGTTAATGGAGCATGTGTTAATAATGTGCTATTACTGTTGACTTAAATTGATGTGTACATCGGGAGTCTCTAGTGCAGCGGTTCGCAACCTCTGGGTCTCGACCCCTTTGGGGGATCGAACGACCCTTACGCAACGGCCGCCCAAGACCATAGGAAAAAACATATTTTTTTATGAAACAACGAACGTAATTTTATGGTTGGGGGTCAGAACAACATGAGGAACTGTATTAAAGGGTCGCGGAATTAGGAAGGTTGAGAACCACCGCTCTAGTGTTTCCTTATTATCAATTCAGACAAACATATTTTGAAATCTCGTGATAAGACTGAAGGTAAAATTAAGACAGAATATATACTGCCCATCTTACTATGGCTTTTTAACGTCACTTATTGACACACGCTCTCTCGCAACATCTGTCTCTTCCTCCTCACCTCTCTGTCCTCCGCGCGCTCTCTCTCTCTCTGTCACTCTCTCGCCCTGCTTTCTCTCTCTGTCCCTCTCCCCCTTTCTCTCTTGCCCCTCTCCCCTCTCTTTCTCTATGTCACACTCTCTCTGTCGTCTCACGCCTCACCCTCTCTCTCCTTTTCCCCATTCTCTCTCCTCTTCCTTTGTCACCCTCTCTATCACTCTTCCCCTCTCTCTCTCTGCCCCCTCTCATTCTGTCTACCCTTTATCTCTATCATTCTCTCTCTCTCCATCCTCCTCTCTCTTTCTCTCTGTTCATGCTCTCTCACTTTGTCCCTCTCTGTTTCCCTGTCTATTAATCTCTCTTTTACCTTTTTTTCTCTCCTTTCGTTCAGTGTATCTCTCTCCCTCGCTCCATCTCTCCCTCCTCTCCCACCCTTTTCTCTCTCGATCCCCTCCTCTTTCGTCTTTCTCTCTTTCTCATTTATTCTTACCCTCCTCTTCCTGTCTCTCTCCATCTTTCTCTTCCCCTCCTCTTCACTCTCTTTTGTCTTTATCTCCCTGTCTGTCTCCCTCTCTCTCCTCTATCTCTCTCCCCCTCTTTCTCACTCCCTCCTCCCCTTCTTTCACCCGCTCTCCCTCTCTTTCAGATCTCTTTACACCATCATTCAGCTTTGCTGACTCTACCACTTAGTAACCCCCCCTCCTCCCGCCGTCTTGTTCTCTCCTTTCCTCTCACTATCTCGTCCATCAACTCAAACGTGTCTTATTAAGTCTGACGTTAAATGGAGACATGTTTGTTGTGTTAGGTCTTGTATTGATCCAATGATTGGGTCCAACAACTGGGACTTGGTGCCTTGTATTGATCCAATTATTGGGTCCAACAACTGGGACTTGTTGATGTCTTGTATTGATCCAATGTTTGGGTCCAACAACTGGGACTTGTTGATGTCTTGTATTGATCCAATGATTGGGTCCAACACCTGGGACTTTTTGATGTCTTGTATTGATCCAATGATTGGGTCCAACAACTGGGACTTGTTGGTGTCTTGTATTGATCCAATGATTGGGTCCAACAACTGGGACCTGTTGGTGTCTTGTATTGATCCAATGATTGGATCCAACAACTGGGACTTGTTGATGTCTTGTATTGATCCAATGATTGGGTCCAATATCTGGGACATGTTGAAGTCTTGAATTGATCCAATGACTGTGTCCAACAACTGGGACATGTTGATGTCTTGTGTTGATCCAATGTTTGTGTCCAAATGATTGGGTCCAACAACTGGGACATGAATGTCATTTATGTCAGTGTAACAGTAAAATAAGATTACACCCCAATTTTGTGGTCCGTGCAACAGCTAACTTTTTTTCCTCATTCTTCGTAACTTGTATGCCCCACATCACATGACCGCTCACTCCAGTTCTCCAACCAGCGTTCACACATTTAAGTTTAAACACACTCATGAAAACAACTCACCACGCCCTGTCATACAACACGACAACAACACAGGACAATCAGGTCACAAAGTTTAATCAATACACACAGCAATAATCGTCAGTCATACACACACTGTTGCGGTGCTGACCGCGTGCAGAAATCTTAATCATGTTGTCTTTGCATGGTGGTGGATTGTATCCAGAGCTATTGGGATTATAGTACCAAGATAATGGATTGTTGATACTGAGATAATGAAATGTTGGTACTGAGATCATGGATTGTTGGTCCTGCTATAATGGATTGTTGGTACCATGGCCTTGGATTGCTGCTATTGTTGCATGGGATTGCTGGTACTGTGATATTGGATTGTTGATATTGTTTTATCGGTACTGTTGGAAGTCGATTATAGGTACTGTGATATTGGATTGTTGGACCTGTGATAGAGGATTTTGGGTAATGTGATGCTGTTCCTTTTGCATTTGATTGTTTGTGCTGTGATATAGGATTGTTGGCACTGTGGCATAAGATTGTTTGCGCTGTGATATATAGATTGTAGGCACTGTGATATGTTATATCTAGTTCTATGTATTCTAATATATAATGGTAAGTTCTGTGTTACATACTTTTAGATACTGTGGTATGCGCGTGTAACTACTGTGTTAGACAAGTGTAGATACTGTGTTATACACGTTTAGGTACCTTACTGCAGTTGGCTTTTACTGTCAGATCGAACGCACTGTGTCATTGGTGTGCACATTCTTGATTTCAAAAAATTGCGCACCACGTCATTGTTGACACTATGATCTGATTGGTCCACAATTTGAATACGAGGATCTGATTGAACAAATCCCCAGGCCCCTAACGTGCTTAGCTTACTTAACACCCCATGAAGCCAACCAACCAATGAATTTTCAACTTTTCATTTTGTAAAAAAAAAAAAAAAAAAAAAAAAAATTGGAGAAATCGAATCTCAACAAAACCCCGGTAGTCGTTTCCGGATCTTCGTCGACAGTTTCATATATCTCCTGCAACGTTCTCGGGCGGCCTGTTTGAACTGCTCTACACGGGCGTCCTTGTTGGCTCATCTGTCTTAGTATAATCATAAAATATTTTTTGAGAAAAATATGAGCAGCTGTCCTAAAGGATATTGAAGGCAAGTACCTCACAACGTGTGTCGTCGTATCGTTCTTGGTCTCCATGACCTTACCGACCTGAGTGGGACCTTCGCTTCACGATTGGATCCTGACGCCTCCGATGGAATTGGTAGGTCTAACACGTGCGTCTGTCAGCGTGCACTTGCGTGTATGCTTCTGTGTGTGTGTCTGTCTGCGTGCGTGTTGGTCTGTGTTGCGTGCCGCTGTAAGGATTTTTTTAAAACTCTGTTTGACTATGTGGCTCGTCAGAAGAATGATATTTGACAAAGGACTGAAATCAGTGTGCTGAAACCTGTGTACTAAGAAAAGGACACCAAAGCTAGTGAGGTTTGAAAACAGTCAATTTATTCACACTAACAATTCCGATATCATAACTACAAAATCATAAGATATATATCTTACAAATGAGAAAAGGGGGAAAATATATCAATTTACAACACTTGAATATGTCTAGCAATAAAAATGGGTGGAAATAGTAATCATTATTTATCAACACAATTAATAGGAATGATGAAATTATGGGTCAATATAAGTAATAGGAATGTGAAGAATGTTTATCCGCATAAACACACAAGAGTAGGTAACTCTCGCTCAAATCTCCGTGAATTGCAATCAACCGTCTCATTTCTATTAGAAGAACTGATCTGCTAGAATGGAGATCGTACACCCAATGTAGAAATGCACGCACCGAGTCCCGCATCTCAACTACTTTCATAATCACGAACACGCGATGGCGTACCTCGGCAGACACGCGTATTCTTCCTGTTCCCAGAACACGCACTAAAACACATGGTGAACAAACTTTCTCTCTCTGTGCCCCCAAACAATGGAATTCTCTCCCATTACACCTCCGCAATATACCGACAATCCAAGCCTTCAAACTGCCCTCCAGACCTATCTCTTCAAACTACTACACCGACTCATTCTCACCCCCACCCCCCCCCCTGACCGATGAACGACGCTCGATGCTGTTGGGTGCTGTCCGTGGCTAGACAGGGGTAGATAGTACTTGGGTGGGTGCTGTCCATGGCTAGACAGGGGTAGATAGTACTTGGGTGGGTGCTGTCCATGGCTAGACAGGGGTAGATAGTACTTGGGTGGGTGCTGTCCATGGCTAGACAGGGGTAGATAGTACTTGGGTGGGTGCTGTCCATGGCTAGACAGGGGCAGATAGTACTTGGGTGGGTGCTGTCCATGGCTAGACAAGGGTAGATAGTACTTGGGTGGGTGCTGTCCATGGCTAGACAGGGGTAGATAGTACTTGGGTGGGTGCTGTCCATGGCTAGACAAGGGTAGATAGTATTTGGGTGGGTGCTGTCCATGGCTAGACAGGGGCAGATAGTACTTGGGTGGGTGCTGTCCATGGCTAGACAAGGGCAGATAGTACTTGGGTGGGTGCTGTCCATGGCTAGACAGGGGCAGATAGTACTTGGGTGGGTGCTGTCCATGGCTAGACAGGGGTAGATAGTACTTGGGTGGGTGCTGTCCATGGCTAGACAGGGGCAGATAGTACTTGGGTGGGTGCTGTCCATGGCTAGACAGGGGCAGATAGCACTTGCGTGGGTGCTGTCAATGGCTATACAGGGGTAGATAGTAATTGGGTGGGTGCTGTCCATGGCTAGAAAGTGGGCAGATAGCACTTGGGTGGGTGCTGTCCATGGCTAGACAAGGGTAGATAGTACTTGGGTGGGTGCTGCCCATGGCTAGACAAGGGTAGATAGTGCTTGGGTGGGTGCTGTCCATGGTTAGACAGGGGTAGATATTACTTGGGTGGGTGCTGTCCGTGGCTAGACAGGGGGTAGATATTACTTGGGTGGGTGCTGTCCGTGGCTAGACAGGGGGTAGATAGTACTTGGGTGGGTGCTGTCCGTGGCTAGACAGGGGGTAGATAGTACTTGGGTGGGTGCTGTCCGTGGCTAGACAGGGGGTAGATAGTACTTGGGTGGGTGCTGTCCATGGCTAGACAGGGGTAGATAGTACTTGGGGTGGGTGAGGTCAAGCATTTCGCCAATTGTTGTTTTTAAATGTATACGTTTCTGCAATTGCTAATTTTTATGTGAAGCGCAGTGAGCCTAGCCCTAGGCTGGGGTACTGAGCAGTGAGTCTAGCCCTAGGCTGGGGTACTCAGCAGTGAGCCTAGCCCTAGGCTGGGGTGCTCAGCAGTGAGCCTAGCCCTAGGCTGGGGTACTGAGCAGTGAGCCTAGCCCTAGGCTGGGGTACTGAGCAGTGAGCCTAGCCCTAGGCTGGGGTACTGAGCAGTGAGCCTAACCCTAGGCTGGGGTACTGAGCAGTGAACCTAGCCCTAGGCTGGGGTATTGCGCTGTTTAAAACCATATAATAATAATAATAATAGCCACCAAGGACGCAAACATTATGTATCTTAATTAACAAGAAGGTGTCATCAGGTTAGTTGGTGACGTCACAAAACACAAGATATGCTATAGACCCAGGCTGTAAAAGTCTAAAAAAGTCTACCATAGCATATCATTCTGCTTAAACTGTCCAAGCGTTAGCCAAATATCTGTCTGCGTCGTTAAAAAGTCTTATGTTGTATGACATCTTTGAGTGCATTATGTCAGTGCTTTGTCAATTCGATAAATGTTTCAGTGGTGTGTCGATACGATAGCTGTGTCAGTGGCGTGTCGATACCATAACCGTGTCAGTGTGGTGTCGATACGATAGCTGTGTCAGTGGCGTGTCGATAACATAACCGTGTCAGTGGTGTGTCGAAACGATAGATCTTTGAAGTGTCGGCGATGGGTCGATACGATACTTCCATGAGTCACGGTATCGTGTTTTGTCACCGCCCTGGTTTAGCCGTAGTTAGCTGGTGTGGAAGATCGATACTTTGATGTTTTAAGTACACAGTGAGAGATGGCTTTGATGTGCAGGGGAGTTAATCAGAACTCATTAGGTTTCTCTGACATGGTTGTCTTCAGAAAAAGGAACGTAAAATCAATGTTCTAACACTGCTCTAATCCCATCTTGACACTTCCGGATATTGTATACTGCCGAGGTCATTCGTGCGTCCTTTTGATAGTTTCTCAAATTATTATAGTGGATAGGGGTTTAATGCTAAGATTAATTTTTAAATATCTTCACATTTAGCTCGTAATTATGTCTACTCTCACCCATTGCAAGGCATAGCTCAAATACATTATTTTCAAATGTAAAATCCATTGATGGGTCGTGGTATTCGAAAGGGTGTGTGGCAATTTACACCAGTTTAAGAACCCGTGATTGAAAAATCCTTCTTTTTTTTTCTTTCATTTTTTCAAGGAGTTATTCCTTCAATTATTTCAGTTTGTAGCAACTAACTCTAAGAGATATATGACCATCGAGTACGTCCCTTGTCTTGTCGCAGCAGTCGGAGTTCCTTGACCCTGTGTAAACTGTGGCGGGCGTGGGATAATCCGGAGTAATGGAAGAGTTATCCTGCGACACACACATGACCTCCCCTAGTGCAAATCCCTTCGTATGGGTTCAGTTCCAGAGCTCGTTATTTTTATTGACACTAAATACTCAACAGCTACCGGTGATTTGGCTTTCTTTGCCCAGTATTTCAGCTTTCTTGCCCCAGTATTTTAGCTTTCTTTGCCCAGTATTTTAGCTTTCTTTTCTCAGTATTTTAGATTTCTTTGCCCAATATTTCTGCTTTCTTTACCCAGTATTTGTGCTTTCTTTGCCCAGTATTTCGGCTTTCTTTGCCCAGTATTTTAGCTTTCTTTTCTCAGTATTTTAGATTTCTTTGCCCAATATTTCTGCTTTCTTTACCCAGTATTTGTGCTTTCTTTGCCCAGTATTTCGGCTTTCTTTGCCCAGTATTTTAGCTTTCTTTTCTCAGTATTTTAGATTTCTTTGCCCAATATTTCTGCTTTCTTTACCCAGTATTTGTGCTTTCTTTGCCCAGTATTTCGGCTTTCCTTGCGCAGTATTTTAGCTTTCTTTTCCAAGTATGTCAGCCGAATATTTCGGCTTTCTTTTTTCAGTATTTCTGGGATTTTCTTTTGCCCAGTATTTCTACTTTCATTACCCAGTATTTCAGCCCAATATTTCAGCTTTGTTTGGCCGGTATTTTATTCAGCTTCCTTTGCCCAGTATTTCATTCCAGTATTTCAACTTTCTTTGCCCAGTTTTTTAGCTTTTTTTGCCCAGTATTTTAGCTTTCCGTGCCCAGTATTTCATTTTTCTTTTTCCCAGTATTTCGGCTTTCCGTACCCAGTATTTCATTTTTCTTTTACCCATTATTTCATCCCACTATTTCGGCTTTCTTTGCCCACTATTTCGGCTTTCTTTATCCAATAATTCGGCTTTCTTTCCCCAATATTTTAGCTTTCTTTGCCCAGTAATTCAGTCCAGTATTTAGGCTTTCTTTGCCGAGTATTTCAGCTTCCTGTGCCCAGTATTTACGCTTTTTTTTTCGCCCAGTATTTCAGCTTTCTTTTCCAAATAATTCAACTTTTGTTTACCTCATTATTTCAGCTTTCTTTTTCCAGTATTTCGTTTTACTTTGCCCATTATTTCAGGTTTTTTTTTGCCCAGTATTTCATTTTAGCATTTAGGCTTTCTTTGCACATTAGTTCAACTTTCTTTGTCCAGTATTTCAGCTTTGTTTGGACAGTATTTCATTTTAGCATTTAGGCTTTCTTTGCACATTAGTTCAACTTTCTTTGTCCAGTATTTCAGCTATGTTTGGACAGTATTTCATTTTAGCATTTAGGCTTTCTTTGCACATTAGTTCAACTTTCTTTGTCCAGTATTTCAGCTTTGTTGGACAGTATTTCATTTTAGCATTTAGGCTTTCTTTGCACATTAGTTCAACTTTCTTTGTCCAGTATTTCAGCTTTGTTTGGACAGTATTTCATTTTAGCATTTAGGCTTTCTTTGCACATTAGTTCAACTTTCTTTGTCCAGTATTTCAGCTTTGTTTGGACAGTATTTCATTTTAGCATTTAGGCTTTCTTTGCACATTAGTTCAACTTTCTTTGTCCAGTATTTCAGCTTTCTTTGTCCGGTATGTTAGTTTTCTGTATTCCGTATTTTAGTTTTCTCGCTCAGGTATTTTGACTGTCTTGATCCGTCTTTACTTTAGCCTCCCCCTGGCCCAGTCTTTAACCTCAGTGGCCTGGTCTTTTAGCTTTTGCGGCCAGGTACCGTAGGTTTCACCGCCTGCTTTTTACTTTTCAAAGCCCTGCAGTTTAGCTTATGTGGCTCGGCATTTTGGAAAAGCTGCACTAAAATAAGTCGTTATCTAATTAACATAGAGTCGTTTAGCTCGCCCCCCCCCCCATACACACTCACTGTTCATAATGATGTACCCATCAAGAGATTGTGAGTACAGAATTTCTTTGTCTCTCTCTCTGCCACATCTATCCATCTCAATCTCTATTTCCCTCCTCTGTCTCCCGGTTCCACATCCCTATCTACCTCCACCCTCTCTCTCCCTCTCAATTTCCCCATTCCTCGTCTCTGTGCCCCAGTGTTCCAAACAACATCTTTATCTCAATATCTCTTTCCTTCACTCTATCTCTCCATCTTTCCCCCCTAATGCCATTCTCTCCCCATCCACCTCTCCACTCCCTCAGACTATCCCACCCTCTCCCTCTATCTCCATTTCCCAATTTGTGCCCCCGTCTCCCCACCCTACTGTTCATCTCAGTCTCTCTTTCCTCCCCTCAATGCCATTCTCTCCCACCCCCACCCCTCAGACTATCTCCCCTCAGACCCCCCTCCCCTCTCTTGAACTCGTTTCAACTGAAAGGCTGAGATTGCTAATGACACGTAAATCGTGATTGTGAAATGTCAAGGTCGGTGCTGACAAGGGAAGACAACGATTATTCATATATACGCTTGTCAGAAATGTCGGACTGTGAAGAGTTGTCATACTTTGATTACAGTGGTTGCCTCACATTCCCATTTAATGTCTCTTTTCAGACAACCCGAAAGTTGTTGTGTCTAGAGTAGGGTGACACACCCAAGGAGGGTTGCTTGGGGGGGGGGGTGTACCCTCCAGTTAATGAGGGGCTTGGGGGCCTCCGCCGGAAACTGTTTATTGAAATATGTTTATTTTAACTATTTCGATACATAGAAATGTTTTAAATTTACCTTCACTTCATTACACGTAATAGCGGTAGCGGAATCAAAATTGGTTTCTGCGCAGTTAATATTTCTCCCCCCTCCCCCGGCTTCAAGTCTCGTGTCTTTCGCTGTTCGCTAGAGACTGACAGTGTCTGGCACTTGGCAGGGTGAAATTCCATGTTCCAGCTCATTTCCCACTCAGCTAACCGATTGAGATCCTGTAGTAGCTGGTCCTGATCAGATCTGTTGGCGATCTTTGTAGGGGTTAATGTTTTGGAGAATGGCAAGCACACCCTGCTCTGATATCTGGATATCTTTCATGACGAGGTTAGGCTCTGTTCATCATGTTGGTCTTCAGAAGGAACTCAGCCTCCGAGTACTCTCAACCGTCACCAAAGACCGGCTGGAACTGCTAATTGAGTATGTCAGCCTGTGCTTTTGGGTCAGATGTCAAATGGTCATCCCACCTAAAAAAGGGGGGGGGGTGGGACTCCAGCATTTGAGGACTTTTGGTGCTTCCAGAAGCGCTTGTTCTAGACACCCTTGGTCGAGTTGTCTTCCTCTGAGAAGATGCCGTTCAGGTAGTTCCAATAATATCTGCGCAATAAGCATTGGAGGGTTCGGCGGAGCCTCAGTACCTCCTCTCTCAGTTCAACCGAGCCATTTTTCTTTAATCTGTATATAGTTGACCCCCGTTTATCGCGGTTAATCAGTTCCAGACTCTATAGAAGTGAATTTCCGCGAAGAAGGATTCATTATTTATCAATCGGATATTTTCGTAGTTACATCATAGAAAACCTGCTAACGACCCTCTAAACACGGTTGATACCATTAACATTATTGGACAATCTGGGGATGGTCGAATGCATCGGCCTGCAGTCCATACTTACGGTAATTTTAATTGAAGTTGTAATACATGGGTGTCTAACTGACTCAGGCAACCGAGCGCGCGCTATTTTCAGTACATCAATCATCTGTTTAATGAACACAGGTTACATTTGAAGAGTGCCTGAAAGCGAAGCCGCGAAAGTGGGCGCGCAAAGTGCGGAAGGCTCAAGGGCTAAACCAGTGATGTGAGGTTTGGAGAGTTTTGAGAAAAATTGAAAATAAAGCTTGAGAATTCCTCATGAAAGTATAAAAATGTCAAGATTTCTAAGTATTTATTTACTGACTACGCTGCTTTTTCAATTGGGTCTCTGTGCCATACTACTCTATTAAATTGAATGTAGCCACAGGGAAGATAGCTTAGAAATTTCGAAAAAACTGACATCACTGGTTTTATATATATCCGAAATTTATATATAATTTATTATATGATGGAGGTTTGTAATCCAATTGCGTATTGTAATATAGAGGGGTGTGGGGCTTAAACTGTGATTGTATTTGTATTTGACAACATTCAACTGATAACATACAACACGTTGACAACACACGCATACCCAAACGATCCGGTGACCCATCATTTTTTTTCCCGATGACGAGCTCAGAGATGTCGGCAGTGAAGAGAGTTGTGACACAAGTGAATGAATTCTCCAGAAAATGAATTCGACCCGGCAGCATTGACAAAAAAAATAATGTCATCCATTTTAATGAATGCCTTCCGTTTTTTGGGTAAAATCTAGTGGTTCGTTTCTTGTTTTCTCTCTGCGAAGCGAGATTGCCCCCAACGGAATCTGGATATTGGAAGGGTGACACCATCTTAGACTAAGTTTAAACTTTTTTTAAAAAAAATCCTTTACCTTAACTTCGCTTTTATTCGCGTGTTCCTTTCTGGCTGCGTGGACAAAATCCCCGGACGGCTAATCGACCCGCTTCCCGTCAACCTATCGCGCTGAAACTTGGCACACAGGCGCGTTGCCGATGACAACACGTTCGTTCAAATTTTCAGCCACCCGACACCAACTCCAAAACTCAGTTTTTTCCCCATTTTTTGGTAAGGGTAAGATGAAGGAGATATGATGACACGAAATAAAATTCCCGAAAACGGCGCTCAATGAGATTCTTTTAAAAAAAATAATAACGCAAGTGCGTTTGGTGTGTAATAATTTCTTATGTTGTTTTTTTTTTTTGTTTTTTTTTGTGTGAGATAGTTGACGTTATACATCTGCGCTGTTAAAGCGGACAGAGACATTAGAATAATAATATAAAATAAAATACCGGTAATTAAAAATGCGTATAAGGGATTTTACACGAAAAACGTTATTTTTACGGGTTATTTAATGAGGGAGTGGGGGGGATATTCTGTTATTCCGGTTTGTAATATTTCTTATATGAGGAAAGTATATTATAATCTCTAGACGTTGTTGCCAAGAACGACATGTGACGTCACAGTAGTTAGCTTTTGGAATTCCTTGAAGACGGATGCATAGTTCATTACATTATAAATACCCAGTTTAGTGGATGTTTCGTCTCACATACAGACTTACCGTCGTGGTCCGACACACAGACTTACCGTCGTGGTCCAACATACAGACTTACCGTCGTGGTCCAACATACAGACTTACCGTCGTGGTCCAACATACAGACTTACCGTCGTGGTCCAACATACAGACTTACCGTCGTGGTCCAAACAGACTTACCGTCGTGGTCCAACATACAGACTTACCGTCGTGGTCCAACATACAGACTTACCGTCGTGGTCCAACATACAGACTTACCGTCGTGGTCCAACATACAGACTTACCGTCGTGGTCCAATACACCGACTTATCGTCGTGGTCCAACACACAGACTTACCGTCGTGGTCCAACATACAGACTTACCGTCCTGGTCCAACATACAGACTTACCGTCCTGGTCCAACATACCGACTTACCGTCGTTGTCCAACATGCAGACTTACTGTCGTGGTCCAACATACAGACCTACCGTCGTGGTCCAACATACAGATTTACTATCGTGGTCCAGCATACAGACTTACCATCGTGGTCCAACATACAGATTTACATCGTGGTCCAACATTCAGACTTACATCGTGGTTCAACACACAGACTTACCACCTTGGTCCGAATTTGAGACTCCCTGTCTTGATCCTACACTACATAGCGTCGTCTCCCTGACCTGCAGCTTGAGAGCCGCGGTCCTAAAATTATCTGGTAAAAAAAGTTTCAAATAAATACACTTGATGTCCGAAAATAGCCACAGACCAGCAGCCACCAAAGACGTCCATGCCGGAAGCCCGGCTGGCGTTCGCCTCAACTCAGCGGCTATCTTTTCATCGGCCGACTGCCAACGCCTCTTGACTGAACGTTGGAGGGTCCGGTCCGGTCATCGGCTGGGCACTCCAGTCTGTTGTTGCCGTCTCTGTGGTCTGTTCGCTCCGGTGAAAGTAGTTGCGAGAAATCCCGAGCCGAAACCTCAGATCTTCTTGTCTAGTAGTGATTTCATCTACACGAGCTGCTCATTATTATGTATATATGTTGACAACTCCAATGTTATTGAATAGCGCAGCTCTTTATATATTTAGACCTAATCCTTGATTACAGAAGACAGTTGAAACCCATACCGAAATTTTGCGTACGTGTTTTCAGAGACAAAAAGTTTTCTTTCAAACAAATCTCAACACTGTGTCCACGTTTAGGAATCGGGTGTTTATCCTGTCATGGCGCTCTTCGGCTATTTTTGGACAGATTTCATGCCAACATTTGTTTCCCCCCCTCTCTCTCTCTCTCTCTCTCTCCCTCCCGCCCCCCCCCCTTTTTTTTTTTACAGNTCTCATCTGACACGAGATGATTCTGGGCAACTTCCGTATACGCACTTTGGTCTCATCTGACACGAGATGATTCTGGGCAACTTCCGTATACGCACTTTGGTCTCATCTGACACGAGATGATTCTGGGCAACTTCCGTATACGCACTTTGGTCTCATCTGACACGAGATGATTCTGGGCAACTTCCGTATACGCACTTTGGTCTCATCTGACACGAGATGATTCTGGGCAACTTCCGTATACGCACTTTGGTCTCATCTGACACGAGATGATTCTGGGCAACTTCCGTATACGCACTTTGGTCTCATCTGACACGAGATGATTCTGGGCAACTTCCGTATACGCACTTTGGTCTCATCTGACACGAGATGATTCTGGGCAACTTCCGTATACGCACTTTGGTCTCATCTGACACGAGATGATTCTGGGCAACTTCCGTATACGCACTTTGGTCTCATCTGACACGAGATGATTCTGGGCAACTTCCGTATACGCACTTTGGTCTCATCTGACACGAGATGATTCTGGGCAACTTCCGTATACGCACTTTGGTCTCATCTGACACGAGATGATTCTGGGCAACTTCCGTATACGCACTTTGGTCTCATCTGACACGAGATGATTCTGGGCAACTTCCGTATACGCACGTTTGTCTCAACACATCTTAAAACATTGGATATATAAAAATATGTTTTTGCTAATTTATTGATCTACACTAGGGGTCCTTAGACTTTTGAAAACAAGAACATGGATCAGTGTGTCCCAGACACTTTTTGGGGAAGGAATAAAGTTTGATAAACATGTGAAAGAATTCTTTGCAAACTGTTCATAGCTTTGAGAAAAATACACGAAAAAAAGAACCGTTTTAAACGAAAAAAGCATATCAAACATCAATTGAACAGTGTTTCAAATGGAAGTACCGCCGAGATGATCATGTATTCTGTCCTGTATTTGACGCTCCTTGCGAGGTACCCTTACGTCGGCCAGGCGGGCCGGATATGGCCCGCGGGCCGTAGTTTGAAGACCACTGAGCAACTATAACAATGTATATTTTTATTATATATATATTTTTTAATGTCAGAGCTGTTAAAAGCTGTGTTAAGCAGTTATCTAGACGACTTTTTCCTCGGCCTTCTAGTGGATGCTCTAGTGAATCCATTCGATGTTCTAGTAGATGTTCTAGTGAATCTAGTCCATGTTTTATAGCTAATCTAGTCGATGTTCTTATGAATCTAATCGATGTTCTGTATAGTGAATCTTGTCGACTTCTAGTGAATCTAGTCGATGTTGCAGTGAATCTAGTTGATTTTCTTCTGAATCTAGTGCACGTTGTAGTGAATCTATGCTCTAGAGAATCTAGTCGACGTTCTAGTGAATCTATACTCTAGTGAATCTAGTCGACTTTCTAGTAAATCTAGTCGACGTTCTAGTGATTCTAGTCGACGTTGTAGTGAATCTAGTCCACGTTCTAGGGAATCTAGTCCACGTTCTAGTGAATCTATGCTCTAGTGAATCTTCTTCTTTTATATCTTAAGGGCCCACGATCAATTTATTGATCATTTTGGCTTCTATGCATGTAGATGGGATTTGCAATGTTTCTGTTACTGGTGGTGATGAGGAAATTATGCACTAGGGGTTTGAAGGCTTGAGGCAATAGACACAAATGTGTCTAGTGTTGTCGCCTCAACTGTTCCTTTTGAAAGATGGTTCCAGTCCCTGATTGTCTTGGGCAGGAATGAGCAGCTCCTATACTGGCTTCTTGCTGGTATGAGCCTGAATTGCCTGTCATGGCCTCGTCGCTGTCTATGGGGGAGAGGGACGAGTTTCTGTTTAATACTGGAACAGTGGACCAGCCCATTATTTATCTTGTACATCATGGAGAGCCTGGATTGTCGTCGTCGTTTCTCCAATGGTGACCAGCCTAGTGTTTCTAGCATGCTGCCAACACTAGAGGTATTCCTGTAGCGGTTTAGGACAAAGCGTGCTGCTCGTCGCTGGACCGCCTCCAACCTGTCAATGCTCTTCTGGGTAAATGGGTCCCAGACTGAAGATGCATAATCTAAAATCGGACGGATAAAGGCTTTATATGCTCTTTCTTTCACACAGGAGTTGCCAATCTTTAGATTTCGCCTTAAGAACCCCAAGGCTTGGTTTGCTTGGTTACATACATTGTTAATATGCTCGTCCCAGCGGACCTCTCTTTGAATGGTAACACCCAGGTACTTTACGGAGGAAACTTGCTCAAGAATATGGCCGTGCAGTTTGTATTGGTAGTGTAGAGGAGTACAACTTCTAGAGATTGATAGTGTCTGGCACTTGGCAGGGTGAAATTCCATGTCCCAGCTCATCTCCCACTCAGCTAACAGATTGAGATCCTGTTGTAGCTGGTCCTGGTCAGATCTGTTGGCGATCGTCCTATACACTGCTGTGTCATCTGCAAACAGTCTTGCCTGTGATGTCAGTTTCTCCGGTAGGTCATTAATGTATGCTAGGAACAAACAGGGGCCCAGGACTGATCCCTGGGGGACCCCTGACTTCACATTGACAAAGGAGGAGCTTGTACCGCCAACCACTACTGCTTGGCGTCGGTGGCTGAGGAAGCTAGAGATCCATGTTTTAGTGGTGCCTTGAATCCCATATATCTGGAGTTTGTGTAGAAGCAAACTATGATTCCCCCGGTCAAATGCTTTTTGCGAAGTCCATTTCTAGTCCTCGTTCTAGTGAATCTGTGCTCTAGTGAATCTAGTCGACTTTCTAGTGAATCTAGTCGACGTTCTAGTGATTCTAGTCGACGTTCTAGTGAATTTAGTCGATGCTCTAGTCCAGTGGTCCCCAAATGGCGGCCCGTGGGCCTTCATCGGTCAACATGCCTAACGCTGCCGGTCCCCATAACATAAATATTTATGGTCAAATAGAAATAAAGGTATAAAAATAAATCATGCACCGGTCCCTGGTAAAATTTTGAAACTTGTTCACCGGTCCGCCCAACTTAAACGTTTGGGAAGCACTGCTCTAGTCGACGGTCTCGACGATGTGTTAGTCGGCGCTCTCCTCATTAGTGTACGAAGCCTTTTCATTGATGGCAGTTTTTTCATAACGTTTTCCCAATAATACAATGTTCCTGATTGTCATTTGGCACCTTAAATGCACAAGTTGTCAATGGGGTTTACCTCAGTCGGACCGGCATTCCAAAATGTACTTGGTTTACCTCAGTCGGACCGGCATTCCAAAATGTACTTGGTTTACCTCAGTCGGACCGGCATTCCAAAATGTACTTGGTTTACCTCAGTCGGACCGGCATTCCAAAATGTACTTGGTTTACCTCAGTCGGACCGGCATTCCAAAATGTACTTGGTTTACCTCAGTCGGACAGGGTCTTTCCTTGCTTGGTGGCATCAGTGTAACAGTGTTTGTTTATTCCCCGGGTTTGAGGGGGGGGGGGCTAAAAGCCTTGATTCAGGACAGTCAACCTTAGTTGCCAGTCGAGTGGGCACTGTCATGGCACGATGACCGCCGGTCAGTTGATTAGTCCCCGCTGGAGAGTTTCTCTTCTGCCGGTACCTAGTCCAGGCGGAGCGCGTGAGCTGGCCGTTCTTGACCTTGAAAAGTCAATAGATTGTTTCCTTTGTTCGCCCAGGTGGGAAATTATTGATTGGCCCCTTTGTATCTGATACGTATCTATAACCAGGGGGCTGAGTGGCTGACCATTTCCTTACAGAATTTGTTTTTAAAAAAATGTAGTTGTCGCTTCTCACGACATGGGACCTGAATTTTAATATTTGAAATGGGAACTTTCAACCTTCATAACAAGTGTTTATCTCTTATATATATTACGCTTGTGGTGTGGCTGCTTCCATTTCCGGATAGCGCGCAAAATATAACGCGCGATAACTACGCTAAATGACCCCCCCCCCACACCCCTTTTTTAAAGAACGCAACTGCATTTGGTACATAACATTTTCTTTTGTGAAAATGAAATCGTCTCAAATTAAATATTGTTTAATAAATAACAGTTTAAAATTTGTTGGGACATCAGAATAGTTATATGGTTGATGGACGTGAAATAAAAAGGTGTGCAGTGAAGTAGCATGGAGGGAAGGGGTATAGCAAAAAATTGGCATTCTTAAATATGCGTTACTTGAGTTCATGTTTAGTCAAGTAACTTGAGTAGATGGGAAGTTCACGCATTGCTGTCGCCAATGGTTGGCGAGCTATAATTATTTATTTATTTATATCTATATATCTATATATAAGTATATGTGTATTTGTGTATATATGTATATGTGTATATATGGATATGTGTATATATGTACATGTGTATATATGTATATATATGTATGTATATATATATGTATGTATATAGGTACGTATATAGGTATGTATATATGTATGTAGTTTGTTGTTCGGGCATTCTGTTTGATGTATATCTATATATATATATCAATGTGATCTTCTTGTAATCCAAATGTTAAGAAACACCATCTTCCGTAATGGAAATTGGAGTTTTGAGCATTTGGCCAAAATCCCCAGAATCCTGAAGATTTAGTTTCCGGGTGGCACGTCACTTAAACTAGAACTGAAGCCTTTTATTACCCCCCCCCCCCCCAAACACTTCCTTTTCCCCCC
>CAXITT010000130.1:1283449-1303883 GCA_964033795.1 Lymnaea stagnalis | reverse complement strand
TTTTTTACCCCCCCCCCCCCCAAAACCCTTCCTTTTCCTCCCATGTCGCGAATAGAGCCGTGCGTCACTGTCTTGATAATAGTCTCCCTCTGAACTAATGAGTGGAAACGTTTACCCCCCACCCCCCCCCTTTTTTTCCACTCTGGTATTTAGAGTTGACGTTGGGGTTTTCGGGCCAAGTCTCTGTCTTAATGGCAGAACGCACTCCACTTCTTCCCAGACGCCTTGAGTTAAACCAGCGGTTCTTATATTCTATGCTCAAACAACATCGAGTTACCATCGCCCCCCCCCCAATCATTGCCCGTGTTTGTCTGCTGAACCAGCGGTTCTTAAATTGAATACTGAAACAACCCCAATATAACCTCTTCCCCCGTTCCCACGCTCGGTTTGGTATACCAGTGGTTCTTAAATTGTGTTACGCCACCACCCCAATAGATCATAAATTTAGGATTTCAAAAGCTACGACACTGCTAAAATGACTGGACATGTGTTTTGTTTTTTTAGGTTTTTATTTTGTTCTGCGTGTCAAATTACTCAAATTTACCAATGAGATATGAAATCGTTGATACTGCAGGCACTTAAGGGGCAACATAATCTTAACCACACACTTATTGTCAAGTCGAGTTACCTGATGTTTTAACCAACTGGCACGTGCGTCGCTAGGGGTACCTCCAGACATTTTGAGAACGTCTTATCAGGAGCAGACGGGACCTGCAAAAAGATTGAATCAATTCGAAATATTGCCCTTGATGACCCCGCACTGCGCGTACCGGATCTACTTCTGCTGGCGGAGTAATTTAAGTGATTGGGAACCTAATCAAGGATTGATGAGATTGACCAACTTTAGCGTGTGGCACATCGTTATAGTTAGCACATAGTTAGAATATAGCACATCGTTAGCCTGTAGCACATCATTAGAGTTTAGCACATCGTTAGCCTGTAGCACATCTTTATAGTTTTAGCACATCGTTAGCCTTTAGTACATCATTAGAGTTTAGCACATTGTTAGTGTGTAGCACATCGTTAGGATTTTTCACATAATTAAAGCTTCACTTTATTCTGTAATATACTTGAAGCATGTCACTTAAGCATACCATTAGTGTGTCTCATACCATTAGTGTGTCTCATACCATTAGTGTGTCTCATACCATTAGTGTGTCTCATACCATTAGTGTGTCTCATACCATTAGTGTGTCTCATACCATTAGTGTGTCTCATACCATTAGTGTGTCTCATACCATTAGTGTGTCTCATACCATTAGTGTGTCTCATACCATTAGTGTGTCTCATACCATTAGTGTGTCTCATACCATTAGTGTGTCTCATACCATTAGTGTGTCTCATACCATTAGTGTGTCTCATACCATTAGTGTGTCTCATACCATTAGTGTGTCTCATACCAAAGTGTGTTGCCGAGGCATCACATCATTAGATTGTATCATACCATAGTATCTTGCTCAGGCAACAGATGGTAAGCGTGTCACATACCATAGTATCTTGCTCAGGCAACAGATGGTAAGCGTGTCACATACCATAGTAACTTGCTCAGGCAACAGATGGTAAGCGTGTCACATACCATAGTATCTTGCTCAGGCAACAGATGGTAAGCGTGTCACATACCATAGCATCTTGCTCAGGCAACAGATGGTAAGCGTGTCACATACCATAGTATCTTGCTCAGGCAATACATGATAAGGGTGTCTAATACCAAAGTTTGTTGTTCGGGCATTCTGTTTGATCTTTAGTAATGTTTGTATCGTAAAATATGCAAGTTATATATATACTACTCTTAATTAACGTTGAGGAAACACAATGTATCATGAACTTTAACCTTTAATAAACTGCAACATCTAATTTTAAAGAAATATATATCAGTTTAAAAAGGCTTACGGGCTACGTCTGACAATCTGCAAGTTTAAAATGGCTTACGAGCTACGTCTGAAATTCTGCAAGTTTAAAAAGGCTTACGAGCTACGTCTGAAATTCTGCAAGTTTAAAAAGGCTTACGAGCTACGTCTGAAATTCTGAAAGTTTAAAAAGGCTTACGAGCTACGTCTGAAATTCTGAAAGTTTAAACGGCCACCAAAACAAAAATCCAAACTCATTGACGTCAATAGACGGGCATCTGCATCTTGCTGGACTTGAATGCCTGAAATATTAATGACCAGGAATCGAAGCAGCACCGCTTTAAATCTCTCGCCTCCGCCATGTCCCCCAACCATACTACCCCCCCCCACCATACCCCCATTATACCCCCTCCGAACTTCAGGTGTTCTCATGTTCCCTCCGTCTTCAGGACCACCACAATGTTGAGATTGACGCTTTAAAAAGTTTAATTTATTTTCAGCGGACCCATTCATTCAGTCGTAGTTTACGCCCGGTCACACATTCCTGGGATTGTAACTTCTAATGGACAGCATCTTCCGATATCTAGCATCTTCCAATATTTACTAAATGCAATACCTAGCATCTTCAAATATATTGTCCTACATTAATCGTAAATTGCCTTGTCGTACATTGACCGCCATTTCTCGTGTCCTTCCATCTCCCACACGCTTTACCATCCTCCCAACACGCTCTTTACCCTCCTCCCAACACGCTCTTTACCCTCCTCCCAACACGCTCTTTACCCTCCTCCCAACACGCTCTTTACCCTCCTCCCAACACGCTCTTTACCCTCCTCCCAACACTCCTCCCAACACGCTCTTTACCCTCCTCCCAACACGCTCTTTACCCTCCTCCCAACACGCTCTTTACCCTCCTCCCAACACGCTCTTTACCCTCCTCCCAACACGCTCTTTACCCTCCTCCCAACACACTCTTTACCCTCCTCCCAACACGCTCTTATGTCAGAGATACGCCTCGATTGCCCTCCCCCCAAAACTGCCTCAATTGCCCCCCCACTGCCTCCATCGTCCCACCACACTGCCTCTAATGTCTTGTATATGTTTTCTTAATATTCCTACTCTCTTATTCTTACCCCTCGAAAACCTTGTCTCTTCCTTCTATCTTCCTTTCTATCCATATCTTTTCTTTCTATCTCTACCTCTTCCTTATATCTCACTTTGCATCCCAACTTTTTCCCTTTCTAGCCTAACTTCTCCCTTTCTGACGGCTCCCCCTCTGACTTCTCCCCCTCTGACTTCTCCCCCTCTGGCTTCTCCCTCTCTGACTTCTCCATCTCTGACTTCTCCCTCTGTAACTTCTCCCTCTCTGACTTCTCCCCCTCTGACTTCTCCCTCTGTAACTTCTCCCTCTCTGACTTCTCCCTCTCTGACTTCTCCCTCTCTGACTTCTCCCTCTCTGACTTCTCCCTCTCTGACTTCCCCCTCTCTGACTTCTCCGGTCCAGGTGACCTTGCATGAGTCAGCGCACTACACCTGACTGGTAAGGAACTTGGCCCAATCTTAACTTCGATAGTTTATCGCTGTTACACTAGCTTGACCCTTGGAACCATCCAGACAGGTGGAAAAGATGGGGAGGGGGATGAGCGGAGGGGAGGGGTTATTGAGGGGTGAAATTACAGCAGCATTTTGTGTGGTGGTGAGTTTCCTGGACCCGTTGTCCATCACACCCGTTGTCCATCACATCTGTGGTCCATCACACCCGTGGTCCATCACACCCGTGGTCCATCACACCCGTGGTCCATCACACCCGTGGTCCATCACACCCGTGGTCCATCACACCCGTGGTCCATCACACCCGTGGTCCATAACATCCGTGGACCATCACACCCGTGGTCCATCACACCCGTGGACCATCACATCACACAAATTAACAATCACATGACACTCGTTAACCATCAAATCACACCCGTGGACCATCAAATCACACCCGTGGACCATCAAATCACACCCGTGGACCATCAAATCACACCCGTGGACCATCACATCACACCTGTGGACCATCACACCCGTGGACCATCACACCCGTGAAACATCACACCCGTGGACCATCACATCACACCCGTGGACCATCACATCACACCCGTGGACCATCACATCACACCCGTGGACCATCACATCACACCCGTGGACCATCACATCACACCCGTGGACCATCACATTACACCCGTGGACCATCACATCCCACCCGTGGACCATCACATCACACCCGTGGACCATCACATCACACCCTTAAACATGAACATCACACCTGTGGACCATCTTTGTTGCACTCCGTCAAGTAATTCCATCAAGTAAAAGTACTGATTGTACCGGTATGTGTATTAAATATCATCTTAGTGGCACTCATTCAAGTAATACCATAAAGTAAAAGTGCTGATTGTACCGGTATGTGTATTATACATAATCTTTGTGGCACTCCGTCAGCTATTTAGTTAAACAAACTAATGCACACATTTATTTTACTTAAATTTGAACTGTACACGTCTCTAAAATGTACACTATTTAAGTACATGTACATGCAAATAGCAGTACTTAAGTTGTCAGTGCACGCTACTGTATCTGATATAGCTTTCCAAAATAATGTCAGATGCGGTGTACATGATAAAAAATATTGCCTTTTATAACAATGTCTGATGCCAATCACCTTGCTGTGTACATGATAAAAAATATTGCCTTTTATAAAAATTTCTGATGCCAATCACCTTGCTGTGTACATGATAAAAAATATTGCCCCTTTTATACCAATGTCTGTTGCGGGTCACCTTGCGGTGTACATGATAAAAAAATATCGCCCCTTTTATACCAATGTCTGTTGCGGGTCACCTTGCGGTGTGCATGATAAAAAAATTGCCCCTTTTATACCAATGTCTATTGCGGGTCACCTTAAGGTGTACATGTTAAAAAATATTGCCCCTTTTATACCAATGTCTGTTGCGGGTCACCTTAAGGTGTACATGATAAAAAAATAGTGCCCCTTTTATACCAATGTCTATTGCGGGTCACCTTAAGGTGTACATGTTAAAAAATATTGCCCCTTTTATACCAATGTCTGTTGCGGGTCACCTTAAGGTTTACATGATAAAAAATATTGCCCCTTTTATACCAATGTCTGTTGCGGGTCACCTTGCGGTGTACATGATAGAGTTTGTGTTGGTCAGTTACGTATTTTTTTATACGTTTGTCAAGATTTTGGGGTTGCGGTGGGTTTCTCGTCCGGTGGTCAGGGTGTGGTCAGTTTGTGTTGACAGCCTGTCCCTAGAACACCGGATTACTAACTCTGACAGGCCAGTGAAGCTATACAATTTCTTCAATATTAAGTCACAGATTATTTTGGACAATGAAATTAATAAAGTTTACTACGTGTCCCTTTACAGCATTGGTTCCCAACCCTTTTAACTCGCGGGGCTCTTTTCAGAATCAGCGTCTGTGTGAGAACCTCTGAGAGGTACATGCGCAGCCTTTAGGACTCTACAGGGGCATATAGGTTGGGAACCGCTGCCTTAGAGTGCGAGTGATGAATGGATACAAACATCTCTTCTAAAGACTTGGATTCATTCACCGTCAGGGTGCCGTCTACTTCTGTCATGGTGTAATGGCGTGTACCTGTTGGTGCCTAACTCACATGGTGATCACCGTCCTGATGTAAATATTCAGCTATGTAGTAAACCATAGACTTACAAATGGCTTAGACTAATGCCGCCATATTGTATACACGGACCAGGCACAAACGGGCGTCTGGAACTTAACAGACTCTGAATCAGGTCAACGGCGTTTGTTTCTCACATGCGTCATTAGAACATCCTGTAACACACATCCTTAGACCGTACTGTAACACACATCATTAGACTTTCCAGTAACACACATCATTAGACCGCCCTGTAACACACATCACTAGACCGTCCTGTAATCATTAGACCGTCCTGTAACACACATCATTAGACCGTCCTGTAACACACATCATTAGACCCTCCTGTAACACACATCATTAGACCGTCCTGTAACACACATCATTAGACCGTCCTGTAACACACATCATTAGACCGTCCTGTAACACACATCATTAGACCGTCCTGTAACACACATCATTAGACCGACCTGTAACATACATCATGAGACCGTCCTGTAACATACATCATTAGACCGTCCTGAAACATACATCATTAGACCGTCCTGTAAATCCATCATTAGACTGTCCTGTAACATCCATCATTAGACTGTCCTGTAACATCCATCATTAGACTGTTCTGTAACACACATCATTAGACTGTCCTGTAACATACATCATTAGACCCTCCTGTAACATACATCACTAGACCCTTCTGTAACATACATCATTAGACCATCATGTAACATTCATCATTAGACCCTCCTGTAACATACATCATGAGACCTCCTGTAACACACATCATTAGCCTGGCCTGAAACATAAATCATTAGACCCCCATGTAATATAAATCTACCTACACAACTACCTAAGAATTTTCTTGGGCATTAGTCCATTGTCGTAAACAAATTCAAACATGTGCTACAATTTAAGCATCAATTATCCATGTCGTATCCATTCATTTATAAACTCTGTTATCGTCTAAATATCAATGCACCAACGTCATTCTATCCCTCCCTCCATCCATTGATCCATCCCTCCATCCCTCCATCCATTGATCCATCCCTCCATCCATTGATCCATCCCTCCATTCATTGATCCATCCCTCCATCCATCCATCAATTGATCCATCCCTCCATCCTTCCATCCATCCATCCATTGATACATCCCTCCATCCATCCATCCATTGATCCATCCCTCCATCCATCCATCCATTGATCCATCCCTCCACGTGTCCTTCCATTGATCCGTATCTCCACCCGCCCGTCCTTCCATCGATCAACCCCTTCACTTGTCCATTCCTCCACCCATCCATCCATCCGTCCACCCATCGATCCATCCCTCAACCCGCCCCCTTCACCCAATCATACCTCCACCCATCTGTCCCTCCACCCACCCATCTCCCATCCAGCCATCCATCAATACATCCATCCATCCATCCATACGCCCTTCCATCCATTCATCCATCCATACATCCCTCCACACATCCGCCCATCCATCGAACCATCCCTCCACACACCCCCTCCACCCATCTTTCCCACCACCCATCCATCCATCCCTCCCTCAGTTGTCTTTATCCATCTCTCAATCCTTTGATCTCTTGATCCCATCCAACAAAAACTAAATTCCTCACCGCACTGTTTTCTCTGAGCAATGAAACATTGAACTCGATATAAGCGTCATTGAACTCGATATAAGCGTCATTGAACTCGATATAAGCGTCATTGAACTCGATATAAGCGTCATTGAACTCGATATAAGCGTCATTGATCTCGATATAAGCGTCATTGAACTCGATATAAGCGTCATTGAACTCGATATAAGCGTCATTGAACTCGATATAAGCGTCATTGAACTCGATATAAGCGTCATTGAACTCGATATAAGCGTCATTGAACTCGTTATAAGCGTCATTCTTATAACTATGAACACATTTCATTTAGTCTCTGAACTTTGTGAAACTGTTTCATTTCGGTGACATTTGTCTTTCTTTTGTGTACCGCGTACATAACTTTCTGACTGCGTGATTTCATCCAGACACGATTCCACACAAGAAGCAGCTACAACGTGACCTACAATCTACTTGACGTCTCCAGGCGTCGCTCTTCAGTTGATGACTCCGACCGTCCACACCCCTCCCCACAAAAAAAATTTAAAAAAAAATCCAGTGAGCATAAACTGAACCTCTTGTCTGGTTGATTTCCATAAGTCACTCACAAGTGTGTCCTTGACAGATGCCCTACCCCACTGTTCTACGATTCCGGTCTCATGGCCCATGACTAGTGTGTCCTTGACAGATGCCCTACCCCACTGTTCTACGATTCCGGTCTCATGGCCCATGACTAGTGTGTCCGTGTCAGTGGCCCTACCCTACTGTTCTACCATTCCGGTCTCATGGCCCATGACTAGTGTGTCCTTGACAGTGGCCCTACCCTACTGTTCTACCATTCCGGTCTCATGGCCCATGACTAGTGTGTCCTTGACAGAGGCCCTACCCCACTATTCTACCATTCCGGTCTCATGGCCCATGACTAGTATGTCCTTGACAGTGGCCCTACCCTACTCTTCTACCATTCCGGTCTCATGGCCCATGACTAGTGTGTCCTTGACAGAGGCCCTACCCTACTGTTCTACCATTCCGGTCTCATGGCCCATGACTAGTATGTCCTTGACAGAGGCCCTACCCTACTGTTCTACCATTCCGGTCTCATGGCCCATGACTAGTGTGTCCTTGACAGAGGCCCTACCCTACTGTTCTACCATTCCTGTCTCATGCCCCATCACTAGTGTGTCCTTGACAGTGGCCCTACTCTACTGTTCTACCATTCCGGTCTCATGGCCCATGACTAGTGTGTCCTTGACAGAGGCCCTACCCTACTGTTCTACCATTCCGGTCTCATGGCCCATGACTAGTGTGTCCTTGACAGAGGCCCTACCCCACTATTCTACCATTCCGGTCTCATGGCCCATGACTAGTATGTCATTGACAGTGGCCTTACCCCACTCTTCCACCATTCCGGTTTCATGGCCCATGACTAGTGTGTCCTTGACAATGGCCTTACCCTACTGTTCTACCATTCCGGTCTCATGGCCCATGACTAGTGTGTCCTTGACAGTGGCCCTACCCCACTGTTCCACCATTCCGGTCTCATGGCCCATGACTAGTGTGTCCGTGACAGTGGCTCTAATTTACTGTATTACAGTTCCAGGATTTAATTGGGCGTGGTCTCTGACATCACGACATAGGCTTTGCTACCCCACATTCAGTATCGTTAATAGTGGCCTTGACCCTGGGTTTCGTGATAACTTGATCCTTAGCAGTATGGAATTTATTTATTTTTCCACTAGGAAAAACCACTCACCGTATTTCTAAACACTGCATAACTTTGATCAGTGGTTCTCAAACTTTTTAATGCCGCGACCCTGTAATACAGTTCCTCGTGTCGTGGTGACCCCCATTGATAAAATTATTTTCGCTACTATTTCATAAATATGTGTTTTCCGATGGTCTTAGGCGACCCATGTTTAAGGGTCGTTCGAACCCAAAACGGGTCGCGACCCGCATGTTGAGAACCGCTGCCCTAGATCTATGCATTAGCTCTTTACATTAGCTCTTTTAATTATCTATTTACATTAGCTCTTTATATTATCTGTTTACATTAGCTCTTTATCTCATTAAAGCACGTACATCACGGGGCTGATCTGGCGAAGCTAGAAGATGGTGTGATGGTTGTTGTGTGTGATGGTTGTTGTGTGTGATGGTTGTTGTGTGTGAAGTTGTTGTGTGTGATCGTTGGTGTGTGTGATGGTTGTTGTGTGTGATGTTTGATGTGTGTAATGGTTGGTGTGTTTGATGGTTGTTGTGTGTGATGGTTGGTGTGTGTGATGTTTGATGTGTGTAATGGTTGGTGTGTTTGATGGTTGTTGTGTGTGATGGTTGGTGTGTGTGATGTTTGATGTGTGTAATGGTTGGTGTGTTTGATGGTTGTTGTGTGTGATGGTTGGTGTGTGTGATGGTTGGTGTGTGTGATTGTGGGTGTGTGTGATGGTAGGTGTGTGTGATGGTGGGTGTGTGTGATGGTTGGTGTGTGTGATGGTGGGTGTGTGTGATGGTTGGTGTGTGTGATGGTTGGTGTGTGTGATGGTTGGTGTGTGTGATGGTTGGTGTGTGTGATGGTTGGTGTGTGTGATGGTTGGTGTGTGTGATGGTTGGTGTGTGTGATGGTTGGTGTGTGTGATGGTGGGTGTGTGTGATGGTGGGTGTGTGTGATGGTGGTTGTGTGTGATGGTGGGTGTGTGTGACGGTGGGTGTGTGTGATGGTGGGTGTGTGTGATGGTGGGTGTGTGTGATGGTTGGTGTGTGTGTGATAGTGGACATGTGGGATGATGTGTGTGGGTGATGGTTGGTGTACTGTGGCGTTGAGTAGCGGTGTATGACGTCGTGTGCCTACGACGGCTGGTATCCCTCAGTCTACCTACCGGTATATATCTACTTAGCAATCTGTCAGTTCTTCCGTACTTATCAAGTCTATTATATTCCTTTATTTTATTTTGAAAGGTTCCTCTCTCCTTTTTTTTCTCTCTACATAGCTCTCTCTCTCTCTCTCTCTCTCTCTCTCTGTTTTTTTTAAATCTCTCTTTCTGTTAGTTACATCTATACCAGAGGTTCCCAAACTTGTTTGGCCTACCGCCCCCTTTTCAGAAAAAAAAAATGTCTCACGGACCCCTGAAATATTCTTTCTTTCAGCCAACAAACAGAGAGATATCTATATCTCGATTTCTACCTACGTCCTAAATTATGGTCAAGCAAACTGGTGTAAGCAAGACACTTTGACTTGACCGCCGATCGGTTGTAACTTCAGATTTGTGTGATCATTTGGACAATAAAGTTACGCAGCAGATGAAAGATGTACGAACAGTTTCTCCGATTCTTCTTCTCTTCCTTCTTTATGCTTTCTCCGACCCCTTATTTTTATTCATCGCCCCAAAATGCAGCCCAGGCTACTATCGCCCCCCCCTTTCTGGGTGGTTCAGCGCCCCCCCCCCCCCCTTTCTGGGGGGTTCCGCGCCCCCCCCCCCCCGAAGGGGTGGTATCGCCCACTTTGGGAATCACTGATCTATACTTTCCCTTTCTCTCGCTCACTCTCTATTTCTATTTCTCTCTTGCTATTTCTTTCTCAGCATCTCTCTTTCTCTCTTCTGTTAATTATATCTCCCACCCTCCCCCTTTTTTACTCTCTCTCTCTCTTATCTCTCTATTTCTATTTCTCACTCTCTTTCTTTCTCTCTCTTGGTTATGTATATCTGTTTCCACCCTCTCACTCTCTTTCTTTCTCTCTCTTGGTTATGTATATCTGTTTCCACCCTCTCACTCTCTTTCTTTCTCAATATCTCTCTTTACCCCCCCTCTCTCTCTCTCTTTCCACCCCCTCTCCCTATGCAATTCCCTCTCCTTTCTCTTTCCACCCTTCTCTCTCTCTTTGTTTCTTCTCTTTACTCTCTTTCTTTCTCACCATCTCTCTCTTTGCTTCTTCTCTCTCACTCTATCTTTCTCTTTCTTTCTCACTATCTCTCTCGTTTTTTCTTCTCTCTTCTCTTTATCCTACCCCTCCCTCTCTCTCTCTCTCTCTCTCTCCACGCCCTCTCCCTACGCATTACCCCCTCCTTTCTCTCCCTACCCTTTCTCTCTCTCTTTGTTTCTTCTCTTCACTCTCTTTCTTTCTCACTATATCTCTCTTTGTTTCTTTTCTCTCTCTCTCTCTCTCTCTTTGTTTCTTTTCTCTCTCTCTCTTTCTCACTGTTTCTCTCTTCTCTCTCTCCTCTCACCCTTTCTCTTTTCTCTCAAATCTCTTCTCTTCGCCCCAACTCTCTTCTCTCCGCCCCAACTCTCTCTCTCTCTCTCTCTCTCTCTCTCTCTCCCTCCTTATACGTTACGGAACACTCATTACGTCAAGCCCGCCTCGGTTGGCCCGCCTGTGGCTCTGATCTCTGAGCCTGATTACCAGCTCTGCGCTAGTGCACGATTGAGGTCAAACACTCTCAAACAGTCAACAACTTGCCCCAAACGAGCCCAAGCTAGTTCTTGACTGAGGTCATATCAGGGGAACAGCGGGGGTTAGTGCCGTCCCGCCCTGCCCCCCCCCCCCGGTCCCTTTTTAAAAAAAAAAACGTTTGAAGTTTGCCGATCCTGTGCTAATCCCCCCTCCCCCGCCCCCCCCCTCTCTACGCCCCTGGATTACATACTCTCCAAACATCAACTATATCCCCCACTTCACTATTCCAGCCATCACGTCACACGAGAACTCAGAAGCTGATAAAAAATGTTCCTTTGGGTGAATGTTTAAAAGACAAATGCCCCCGTCCACCGGTGCACCACTTCTGTGACCCGTCATGGGCCACCATGTTTAAAAGACAAATGCCCCCCGTCCATCGGTGCACCACTTCTGTGACCCGTCATGGGCCACTAATGTTTAAAACACAAATGCCCCCCGTCCATCGCTGCACCACTTCTGTTTCCCCCGTCCACCGGTGCACCACTTCTGTGACCCGTCATGGGCCCCCATGTTTAAAAGACAAAAGCCCCCCGTCCATCGGTGCACCACTTCTGTGACCCGTCATGGGCCACTAATGTTTAAAACACAAATGCCCCCCGTCCATCGGTGCACCACTTCTGTGACCCGTCAAGGGCCACCATGTTTAAAACACAAATGCCCCCGTCCACCGGTGCACCACTTCTGTGACCCGTCATGGGCCACCAGCTCATGCATGGCTTAAGACAATGTTCAGTTGTCTACACTTCGTTATTTATTTTGGTCGCATATCAGCGGTCGGTGCTGTTTGGACAGTGTCCAACCCTAACAGAGAAGTGTTTCGTTAAGTCAATTGTACCTCAAACTCAAACTGACGTTGCCCCCCCACCCCACCCCCATGCCGTCTCGGCAACGTCCCCGCAGCAGGATGCCCCGTAGATTAAATTCCACGCCTGATACACAGTGAGGAGAATGCCGGCTGCCGTGCAGCTTAAACGGAAAATGGAGATCATTGTCTTCTTTCAAACAACACTTTCCATTTTCTGGCCAAGGCTGTCTGGTCCCAAAGGATGTCCCATTGTCACTGCTGTCTTGCTTCTGGGTCAGTCTGTGTTGACAGCCATGTCAGTCGGTGGCATCATTCTGTCGTCATCGTGTGACGTCTGTCCCCGAGGTCAGTCTTTGATGCCAGGTATGAGATTCCAATCTGTGAAATGAGTCCGTGACGTCAGTCGGCTAGAATCAGGCGTAGAATTCACAGGCAAACAGTGACCAATCAGATTGAAATGGCTTTTTATTGATTGTTTTGGGCAGGCAGGAGGGAGCTTTCTCCCGATCGATTGAGGTTCATCAGCCATTACGGCCACATTCTCCGGCATTACGGTCACAATATTAGGCAAGCGGTCACGTTATCTGGCATTACGGTCACATTGCCATTGTCATAATTGCAGTCATTACGGTCAAACTATTCGGCATTACGGTCACATTATTCGGCATTGCGGTCACATTATTCGGAATTACGGTCACATTATTCGGCATTACGGTCACACTATTAGGCATAGTGATCACATTATTTGGAATTTTGGTCACATTATCTGGCATTACGGTCACAATATTAGGAATAGCGGTCACATTATTTGGAATTTCAGTCACATTATCCGTCATTACGGTCTCATTATCCGGCATTACGGTCACATTATCCGTCATTACGGTCACATTATCTGACATTACGGTCACATTATCTGGCATTACGGTCACATTATTCGGCATTGCGGTCACATTATTCGGCATTACGGTCACATTATTCGGCATTACGGTCACACTATTAGGCATAGTGATCACATTATTTGGAATTTTGGTCACATTATCTGGCATTACGGTCACAAAATTAGGAATAGTGGTCACATTATTTGGAATTTCAGTCACATTATCCGTCATTACGGTCACATTATTAGGCATTACGGTCACATTATCCGTCATTACGGTCACATTATCTGACATTACGGTCACATTATCTGGCATTACGGTCTCATTATCCGGCATTACGGTCTCATTATCCGGCATTACGGTCACATTATCCGGCATTACGGTCACATTATCTGGCATTACGGTCACATTATCTGGAATTACGGTCACATTATCCGTCATTACGGTCACATTATCCGGCATTACGGTCACATTATTCGGCATTACGGTCACATTATCCGTCATTACGGTCACATTATCCGTCATTACGGTCATATTATCTGGCATTACGGTCACATTATCCGTCATTACGGTCACATTATCCATCATTACGGTCACATTACAGAAACGCCCTACATCTCATGCCATCCTCAGTTCAGCCATGTTTTATCTTACTCCCAAAGCAAGTGCGTCCTTCTCTTCTTAGTTCAGAATGTCAGCAACTGTTAGATTGGTCGTGACGTATTAAGGTGCTTTCACACAGGAGATGTGTTACTTGGTTAGATTGGTCGTGACGTATTAAGGTGCTTTCACACAGGAGATGTGTTACTTGGTTAGATTGGTCGTGACATATTAAGGTGCTTTCACACAGGAGATGTGTTACTTGGTTAGATTGGTCGTGACGTATTAAGGTGCTTTCACACAGGAGATGTGTTACTTGGATTCTCCATTTGTTGGGACCACGGGGGCCACCGTTTCATTTTATTTATTTTTTTTATTTTATATCGATTTTTTTTTTAAATTATATCTTTTCTTCATTGAGTGCTGTGGTATAGTGTCTGCTGCCAATATACAGAAACAATCAATTTTTTTGTTCAAAGCGCATAGGATTTAATGAGCCATCAGGTTGGTAGCGTAGCCACGCAGCAAATGGAGTGGTCATCAAAACAACATGGCGAACGTGATACAATCTGACTTGTTTTAAAAATCTTGTAAACGATAGTGGCCGTATTCGGGAGAGGTCAAGACCTGAAAATGAAAAGATTTGACAGTAGCAATGTCTCGTTTTAAAACAAAAAAATGCAATGAATTAAAGATAAGTTATACATTTTACGTGTTTAAACCTTTCGGGACGGGGCCATTTCGGGGGTTGGGGGGGGGGGTGTAAGACGACGGGGCGCTTTTTTGCTCGTTGCAAAAAAAAAATAAAAAATAAAATAATAAACTATTTCCTTTACATATGAGCTAACCCATTTGGATAATTTATGCACGTAATTTTTTGTTGTTAAACTTTGAAGAAGCATGACTTACTTGTCGCAATTGAGTTTTGTGATTTTGTTTCGATAGATGAAGCCTGAAGAAGTCCTAACGCTAGTGTTTTTTTTGAAAATATGTCCTTGGCTCTTCAGACACCTATGGGTGATAGTTTGCCCCTCCTTCTCCTGACGCCTCACCGCCTCTCCACCTCGCCACGCCTCACCAGTACCCTCTTCCGAGCAACCCGCACCTCAACACAGCCTTCTCACCACCATACCACAGATCAGCACCACACCTCTCTCCCCCACCATACCACAGATCAGCACCACACCTCTCTCCCCCACCATACCACAGATCAGCACCACACCTCTCTCCCCCACCATCCCACACCTAACCACCACCCACACCTACCGCACCACACCCTCACTACCACCCACACCTACCGCACCACACCCTCACTACCACCCACACCTACCGCACCAAACCCTCACTACCACCCACACCTACCGCACCACACCCTCACTACCACCCACACCTAACCACCACACTGTCCCCACCTCCATACGCCTCACCAGCACTATCTTCCTACCACCAGCAACTCACTACCACCCTCTCTATAACCTCACCACTGCCCTCTGACCACCTCCCAAAACCTCGCCACTGCCCTCTGACCACCTCCCAAAACCTCACCACTGCCCTCTGACCACCTCCCAAATCCTCGCCACTGCCCTCTGACCACCTCCCAAAACCTCACCACCCCCCTCTCTCTCACCTCCCCACTCCCCTCTGACCACCTCCCAACACCTCGCCACTGCCCTCTGACCACCTCCCAAAACCTCACCACTGCCCTCTGACCACCTCCCAAATCCTCGCCACTGCCCTCTGACCACCTCCCAAAACCTCGCCACTGCCCTCTGACCACCTCCCAAAACCTCACCACTGCCCTCTGACCACCGCCCAAAACCTCACCACTGCCCTCTGATCAACTCCCAAAACCTCATCACTGCCCTCTGACCACCTCCCAAAACCTCACCACTGCTCCCTCCCAGGTTACATAGTACTTAATCTGAATGGCAGAGGAGCCGTGCTTGACATCATGGGACCCCTACCGAATGTCCGGCCATGGCATGCCCACCCTTACCGACTTTGGGACTACGCCCTCCTCCCCTACCCCGTCGCCCACCCGTCATCCTACTGTCCTCGCTTGATCTACCAGACCTTTCGTAGGGGGGGTGGGGGGGGGGGTCGGCTGGTGCTTCTGAGCGAAATGACGCTATTTCCTTTAGTCGACTGCATCGACTGGAAATTAATTCTTTATAACCCCACGCCTCTCTCACACTCGCTCTTTCTCTCTCTCTCTCTCTCTCTCTCTCTCTCTCTCTCACTCTCTCTCTCTCCATCGAATCTAGTTAGCCCGACTCTGTACTCGCCTGTGTGCGCCCGCGCGTCAACCCCCCATCAGTCGGGTTACGAAGAAGAGAGGTGGAGAGTGCGGGCTTTTCGTGCATGCTGGGCAGACGCATGCAAAAAAAACTATTTCGGGGGGGGAATTTCCTGAAGTTGGTCGCGTAAAGTCATTGCAAAAAAAAAATAATAATAATAAAAAAAAATAATTGATTTGATTTGAGATTGTGTCATGAAGAAGAAAACTACCGCTATGAATTTCACGCTTGATTGGCTCTGACTTATCCAGATGTAGGAAATGTACAAAAGGTGGGAGGAACTGTTCAAACCTGAAGTTTCGCTGAGTCAGAAACACGAAGAGGAATCATTTGTAACGGATTTTTTTTTTTAAATATTGATTTATCCAGTGTATGTGGTGGGCGTTTGACGTAGTTTCCAAATCGGATATGGAATCATGAGGCATACAGGTAGGAGCGTGTAGTGAGTGTGGTAAAGATGTTGTTTGGGTTTCACTGTGGACGGCCACGTGTGGCTAGTTGTTTTGGGGTGAGGGTGGTATTATTGTAAAGTGCTTATCACTATGGCTAGGTGTGGCAAATGCACAATATTTAAACAATGGCCCGGAGCCTTAAGGCGGTTACGGCCAGGTGCTGTAAAGTGCGTCTGGCTAGGTGTGGTAAGATACTTATGGCTAGGTGCTGTAAAGTGGGTATGGCTAGGTGTTGTAAGATACTTATGGCTAGGTGCTGTAAAGTGGGTATGGCTAGGTGTTGTAAGATACTTATGGCTAGGTGCTGTAAAGTGCGTATGGCTAGGTGTGGTAAGATACTTATGGCTAGGTGCTGTAAAGTGCGTATGGCTAGGTGTGGTAAGATACTCATGGCTAGGTGCTGTAAAGTGCGTATGGCTAGGTGTGGTAAGATACTTATGGCTAGGTGCTGTAAAGTGGGTATGGCTAGGTGTGGTAAGATAATTATGGCTAGGTGCTGTAAAGTGCGTATGGCTAGGTGTGGTAAGATACTTATGGCTAGGTGCTGTAAAGTGCGTATGGCTAGGTGTGGTAATATACTTATGGCTAGGTGCTGTAAAGTGCGTATGGCTAGGTGTAGTAAGATACTCATGGCTAGGTGCTGTAAAGTGCGTATGGCTAGGTGTGGTAAGATACTTATGGCTAGGTGCTGTAAAGTTCGTACGGCTAGGTGTAGTAAGATACTTATGGCTAGGTGCTGTAAAGTGCGTACGGCTAGGTGTAGTAAGATACTTATGGCTAGGTGCTGTAAAGTGCGTATGGCTAGGTGTGGTAAGATACTTATGGCTAGGTGCTGTAAAGTGCGTACGGCTAGGTGTAGTAAGATACTTATGGCTAGGTGCTGTAAAGTGCGTATGGCTAGGTGTAGTAAGATACTTATGGCTAGGTGCTGTAAAGTGTGTACGGCTAGGTGAAGTAAGATACTTATGGCTAGGTGCTGTAAAGTGCGTATGGCTAGGTGTAGTAAGATACTTATGGCTAGGTGCTGTATAGTTCGTACGGCTAGGTGTAGTAAGATACTTATGGCTAGGTGCTGTAAAGTTCGTACGGCTAGGTGTAGTAAGATACTTATGGCTAGGTGCGGCGGGGTGCGTATGGCTAGGTGTGGTAAAGTGATCTAGGTGTGGTGAAGTGCTTACGAATAATTGTAGTTAAATGCAGATGGCTTGGTTTAGTGATTGCACATGGCTGTGCGTTGTAAACTGCACATGGCTAAGTGTGGTAAAAGTGAAGAGCTTGTTGTTTGAGTGTGTGTGGTTGGGTAGGGGGGGGGGGTCTTATGGTGCGGGGAAGATTGAATTGTAATAATTTGTCTCGTGATAATTGTATCGCTAATTGAATCTGGTTAGGTAATCGAATACGAGCACAAGTATAACCAAGCAGTGGCTTGGTTTAGTGATTGCACATGGCTGTGCGTTGTAAACTGCACATGGCTAAGTGTGGTAAAAGTGAAGAGCTTGTTGTTTGAGTGTGTGTGGTTGGGTAGGGGGGGGGGGCTTATGGAGCGGTGAAGATTGAACTGTAATAATTTGTATCGTGAGAATTGTATCGCTTATTGAATCTGGTTAGGTAATCGAATACGAGTACAAGTATAACCAAGCAGTCCCAAGTTCACATTTTATACCAAATATTCTGTAGTTATTATTGTATAACAAATAGTTTGCAGTTCACATTGTATAGCAAATGTTATAAAGTTAACATTATATAGCATATAGCCCGTAGTTCAAATTTTATACCAAAAAGTCTGGATATAGTTCACATTGTATACCTAATACTCCGTAGTTCACATTTGATACCAAATAGTCTGACGTGTACATTGTATACCAGTTCACACTAAAAGTATTCCATTATATTTACTCACCACAGTAGTTGGTGTTAAGTGTATGACTGTGTATGCAGTGTGTGAGGGCTATAATAACTGGTTATGTTGTCGGACTGTAATGAGTGTGTAAGAGCTATAATAACTGGTTATGTTGTAAGACTGTAATGAGTGTGTAAGAGCTATAATAACTGGTTATGTTGTAAGACTGTAATGAGTGTGTAAGAGCTATAATAACTGGTTATGGTGTAAGACTGTAATGAGTGTGTAAGAGCTATAATAACTTGTTATGTTGTAGGACTGTAATGAGTGTGTAAGAGCTATAAAAACTGGTTATGTGTAAGACTGTAATGAGTGTGTCAGAGCTATAATAACTGGTTATGTTGTAAGACTTTAATGCGTGTGTAAGAGCTATAATAACTGGTTATGTTGTAAGACTGTAATTAGTGTGTAAGAGCTATAAAAACTGGTTATGTTGTAGGACTGTAATGAGTGTGTAAGAGCTATAAAAACTGGTTATGTGTAAGACTGTAATGAGTGTGTCAGAGCTATAATAACTGGTTATGTTGTAAGACTTTAATGCGTGTGTAAGAGCTATAATAACTGGTTATGTTGTAAGACTGTAATTAGTGTGTAAGAGCTATAAAACTGGTTATTTTGTAAGACTGTAATGAGTGTGTAAGAGCTATAATAATAGGTTATGTTGTAAGACTGTAATGCAGTGTGTAAGAGCTATAATAACTGGTTATGTTGTAAGGCTGTAATGAGTGTGTTAGAGCTATAATAACTGGTTACGTTTTAAGACTGTAATGAGTGTGTAAGAGCTATAATAACTTGTTATATGGTAAGGCTGTAATGAGTGTGTTAGAGCTATAATAACTGTTTATGTTGTTAGTCTGTAATGAGTGTGTAAGAGCTATAGTAACTGGTTACGTTGTAAGACTGTAATGAGTGTCTTAGAGCTATAATAACTTGTTACGTTGTAAGACTGTAATGAGTATGTAAGAGCTATAATAACTGGTTACGTTGTAAGACTGTAATGAGTGTGTAAGAGCTATAATAACTGGTTATGTTGTAAGACTGTAATTAGTGTGTAAGAGCTTTAAAAACTGGTTATGTTGTAAGACTGTAATGAGTGTGTTAGAGCTATAATAACTGGTTATGTTGTAAGACTGTAATGAGTGTGTAAGAGCTATAATAACTGGTTATGTTGTCGGACTGTAATGCAGCGTGTGAGAGCTGTAATAACTAGTTATGTTGTAGGACTGTAATGCTGTGTGTGAAGGAATGAAGTTGCCTGTTACATAATTAGGCAACGTGCAAGAATGAAGATAAGTTGCAGGTAAAACGTACATACGACATGAGGGAATGGGGACTGGTGTGTTCAACTCGAGTGGTGCTGTGGGTATTTCATTCATTGATGTGTGTATTTAAAGAAGTGTGTGATGAATTCAAGTGTTAGTGTGTGTGTGTGACTGATATGGTGTTCTGATTGCTTCATATGCTGTTGTGTGTCTGTGTGTGCATCGGGCCAGAAGAGGAAAATTATCGGGTATCGATTTTTTTTCGAAAACTTGGGTAGGTGTTAGTTTTGAAGGTAAGATGACACCATCTCCCCCCCCCCCCCGAAACCTTGCTCCCCCACCCCCAACAGAACACCAAAATATCCCTAACTAGTGATAACACCGAACTAGAAATTCGAATATATCGTGGTCTCATTGTTGGCATTTGTGTGGTCTCATTGTTTGAAGTTGAGTGGTCTCATCGTTGGCAGTTGAATGGTCTCATCCCTGGCAGTTGAGTGGTCTCATTGTTGGCAGTTGAAATGTCTCATCGTCGGCAGTTGAGTGGTCTCATTATTGGCAGTTGAGTGGTCTCATTGTTGGCAGTTACGTGGTCTCATTGTTGGCAGTTGAGTGGTCTCATTATTGGCAGTTGAGTGGTCTCATTATTGGCAGTTGAGTGGTCTCATTGTTGGCA
>CAXITT010000130.1:1249009-1259856 GCA_964033795.1 Lymnaea stagnalis | reverse complement strand
AGCTTTGGGGGGGGGGGGGGGGGGGGGTGGGGGGGGGAGGAGTGGGGCGTCAAATGGGGGAAGGATGGTGTAATGGTATCAGAAGTTTGTTTGTTGTTTTTTTCCCCCACAGTAAAAGGGGGGGGGGTGTCTTTGTTGTCGAAATGGGCGTGGTCGAAGTAAAAGGGATGTGGTCATTTTTAAATAAGGGGTGTGGACGAACTAAAAATGGATGTAGTCATTTGGAGACGTGAGTGTGGTCAAGATAGAGACACTGTGGTCAATACATAGATGTACGTTGTTAAGATAGGGGAGGGTGTGGTCAATATTTAGATGGGTGTGGTCACTGTATAAATAGGTGTGGTTAAGCTAGAGATGGGAGATTCGAGATTGAAATACGTTTTTTTTATTGTATAGGTGGTTTTATTTATACATTTTAAATAAAATATAAACTTGAAACAAAGCCATGCCAGCAAGGAATACGTTACAAGTCACCAGTAATATGTCACAAATAATACTTCACAAGTCACCAGTAATATGTCACAAATAATACGTCACAAGTCACCATTAATATGTCACAAATAATACTTCACAAGTCACCAGTAATATGTCACAAATAATACTTCACAAGTCACCAGTAATATGTCACAAATAATACGTCACAAGTCACCAGTAATATGTCACAAATAATACGTCACAAGTCACCAGTAATATGTCACAAATAATACGTTACACAAGTCACCAGTAATATGTCACAAATAATACTTCTCAAGTCACCAGTAATATGTCACAAATAATACGTCACAAGTCACCAGTAATATGTCACAAATAATACGTCACAAGTCACCAGTAATATGTCACAAATAATACGTCACAAGTCACCAGTAATATGTCACAAATAATACGTCACAAGTCACCAGTAATATGTCACAAATAATACGTTACAAGTCACCAGTAATATGTCACAAATAATACGTTACAAGTCACCAGTAATATGTCACAAATAATACTTCTCAAGTCACCAGTAATATGTCACAAATAATACGTCACAATTCACCAGTAATATGTCACAAATAATACGTCACAAGTCACCAGTAATATGTCACAAATAATACGTCACAAGTCACCAGTAATATGTCACAAATAATACGTCACAAGTCACCAGTTATATGTCACAAATAATACGTCACAAGTCACCAGTAATATGTCACAAATAATACTTCACAAGTCACCAGTAATATGTCACAAATAATACGTTACAAGTCACCAGTAATATGTCACAAATAATACTTCACAAGTCACCAGTAATATGTCACAAATAATACGTTACAAGTCACCAGTAATATGTCACAAATAATACGTTACAAGTCACCAGTAATATGTCACAAATAATACGTCACAAGTCACCAGTAATATGTCACAAATAATACGTCACAAGTCACCAGTAATATGTCACAAATAATACGTTACAAGTCACCAGTAATATGTCACAAATAATACGTCACAAGTCACCAGTAATATGTCACAAATAATACTTCACAAGTCACCAGTAATATGTCACAAATAATACTTCACAAGTCACCAGTAATATGTCACAAATAATACTTCACAAGTCACCAGTAATATGTCACAAATAATACGTCACAAGTCACCATTAATATGTCACAAATAATACTTCACAAGTCACCAGTAATATGTCACAAATAATACTTCACAAGTCACCAGTAATATGTCACAAATAATACGTCACAAGTCACCATTAATATGTCACAAATAATACTTCACAAGTCACCAGTAATATGTCACAAATAATACTTCACAAGTCACCAGTAATATGTCACAAATAATACGTCACAAGTCACCAGTAATATGTCACAAATAATACGTCACAAGTCACCAGTAATATGTCACAAATAATACGTCACAAGTCACCAGTAATATGTCACAAATAATACTTCACAAGTCACCAGTAATATGTCACAAATAATACGTCACAAGTCACCAGTAATACGTCACAAATAATACTTCACAAGTCACCAGTAATATGTCACAAATAATACTTCACAAGTCACCAGTAATATGTCACAAATAATACTTCACAAGTCACCAGTAATATGTCACAAATAATACGTCACAAGTCACCAGTAATATGTCACAAATAATACTTCACAAGTCACCAGTAATATGTCACAAATAATACGTTACAAGTCACCAGTAATATGTCACAAATAATACGTCACAAGTCACCAGTAATATGTCACAAATAATACGTCACAAGTCACCAGTAATATGTCACAAATAATACTTCACAAGTCACCAGTAATATGTCACAAATAATACGTCACAAGTCACCAGTAATATGTCACAAATAATACGTCACAAGTTCTGCAGTTAACGTATTTACTGCATCAAATTAAAAGTCCAATATTTTTATATTTTATAATGGATTGCTTCTTTCATAGGGGGTTGTGAGACTAGTCCCATAATGTGTAGGGTGTGCGAGACTAGTCCAATAATTCTTAAGGCTTGTGAGACTAGTCCAATAATTCTTAGTGGATGCAAGACTAGTCCAATAATTCGTGAGGGTGTGAGACTAGTCCAATAATTTTTAGGGGTGTTGAGTATAGAAATGTTTTGGAAACACCGGAAATTAAGGATCCGTTGTTATCTTGATTTGAATCAACAAAATGGAAACGGTTAAATATAGTGTTGAAAACATCCTGACACCAGTATCTTCAACAAGCGGTGGGGCAACACGCGTTCACCAGTTTGGCAACATGCCTTCATCAATTCGGCAACATGCTTTCTCCAGTTCGTAAACATGCCTACACCAGTTCGCTCAGCTTCTTACTCGACAGACTGCGTGCGTTTTATTGTATGTCAATTCTTGGCTAGCCTTCACAATAATCTTTCAATTAGGAACGGTAGAATCAACCCTAATAATTATAATGTTCATATAGTTAACGCTAATGTGTTTGGGCCTCAGCCATCTAATTCTAACTATTTTACAATGATAGGGTGGGCCCCCGCCTGTTTTACAATGATTGGGATGGGCCCCCGCCTTATCTACAATGATTGGGATGGGCCCCCGCCTGTTCTACAATGATTGGGATGGGCCCCCGCCTGTTTGACACTGATGTGGATGGGCTCCCGTCAATTTTACAATGATTGGGATGGGCCCCCGCCTGTTTACAATGATTGGGATGGGCCCCCGCCTGTTCTACAATGATTGGGATGGGACCCTCCTGTTTTACAATGATTGGGATGGGCCCCCGCCTGTTTTACAATGATTGATATAGGCCCCCGCTTGTTCTACAATGATTGGGATGGGCCCCCGCCTGTTTCACAATGGTTGGGACGGGCGCCCATCTGTTCAAAACTGCTGGGGTTGGGCTACGCCTGTCAAAAACTCTTAAAGGTTGGGCCTAACCTTTTTTGGACGCTGGTGTGGGTGGGCCCCCATCTAAATAACGCGGATGTGGTTGGGCCCCCATCTAAATAACCCTGATGTTGTTGGGCCCGCATGCTGTGAACGGGGCATCGGATCAACGTCTGTCGTCACGCCTGATTGGGTTTAAAGGATTTTCCTGTTCAATCTGATCGATTATCGATAATCCTTGTTTGCGTCTGTCAACCTCAAGTGTTTGTCTACGGCTGTGTGGGTGTGTCCGTCTGGGCTGTGTGGGTGTGTCTGTCTGTTATAAGGGTGCGCGGGAGTGTTTTAGGGTGTGCTGTGTGTGTCTCATTGTGTATAATGGTGCGTTTTGTGGGTGTGTCTCTAACTGACAGGAACAAGTGTGTAAATATGTAAATAGCGTTATAGTTAGAGCTGTTGCCATGTCAACCAAAGCCTCGTCACTTTTGCTGCCTTGTTACTCTAAGCCTCATTATTTTGGTTGCCTTGTTACTCTAAGCCTCATTACTTTGGAGCATATTTAAAACATGCTTATTTGTTACATATGGCAACTTTCTAACACCCCATAAACGATATATGCAACATTGTTACGCAATTGTTCCAAAATATTGAAAAGAATTTGCCTTTTACTGTAACAAATTATCCCTTTCCCCGTAACATGTTATTCTTACATTGACAGGTCATAACGCCGTCCCGTAACATGATATTCTTACATTGACAGGTCATAACGCCGTCCCGTAACATGTTATTCTTACATTGACAGGTCATAACGCCGTCCCGTATCATGTTATTCTTACATTGACAGGTCATAACGCCGTCCGGTAACATGTTATTCTTACATTGACAGGTCATAACGCCGTCCCGTAACATGTTATTCTTACATTGACAGGTCATAACGCCGTCCCGTAACATGGTATTCTTACATTGATAGGTCATAACCCCGTCCCGAACATGTTATTCTTACATTGACAGGTCATAACGCCGTCCGGTAACATGTTATTCTTACATTGACAGGTCATAACGCCGTCCCGTAACATCATCGTCTGCGCCGATTCCAGGCGGGACATGGAGGAATGGATTAACGCTCTCAAGATGGCGGCTAACAAGGAATATTATGAAGTGAGTGCACAACCTGTTACGTATCATGAACCAGATGTTACATGCATCCAAGATATCCAACAATGCCATAATCCAAAATATCCATTTATCCAAGTTAGCCATTCATCCATGACATTCCATTGATCCATGACATCCATTCTTCCATAAAATTCCAGTGATCCAGGACATCCATTCATCCATGACATTCCATTTATCCAAGACATCCATTTTTCCGTGAAACTCCATTGATCCATGACATCCATTCTTCTGTGAAATTCCGTTGATCCATGACATTTCATTGATCCAGAACATCCAATCATCCATGACATTCCACTTGTTCCATGACATCCGTTGATCCGAGACATCGGTCCATTCAAATGTGTTAAACAGTTTTTTTTCTTTCAATCTGTTGCATCATTTGTTGTTTGTTGTTGTGTTTTTAAACACCAATCGACCTCTGTATATGTGTTCATTATTTATATGTGCTGTTCACCTCTTTGGATTACTCGCTATACACCTACGGAGAACATTGCCCTGGAATCACAACGGTAAGAAGGGAGGATGAAACGAGTGTTTGGTGTAAGGGTTGACTACTCGTGAATTATCAAACAACTAAGTGCCGCGGGTTAATTCCCTTTCTTTCTTTCTTTTTTTTTCTTTTTTTTTTTTTTCCCTCATAAATATGTTTTTTTTTTCCCTAGTACCGAGCCTCGGAGAGAAAACATAATGGCTGAATCAGTTAAAGTGATATATAATTGAGATTATGGCTAGCGCCTAAATTGGTCATGGTTAACCATATATGCTCAGCCATAAGAACGTGATATAGCTAAATCGGTGTTAAGCTATCAAGAGCGAGCCTTGATCCAACCTAAAGACGGATCCAGTGCCAGCCATGAATAGGTCTAATAGCTGAGCCAGTGGTAGCCATGAACCAATATGATAACTGAGCCAATGCTAGCCTGACAGCTGAGCTAGTGCTAGCCCCATCGCTGAGCCAGTGCCAGCCCCATCGCTGAGCCAGTGCCAGCCATGAACCGGTCTGATAGCTGAGCCAATGGTAGCCATGAAACAATATGATAACTAAGCCAATGCTAGCCTGACAGCTGAGCTAGTGCTAGCCCCATCGCTGAGCCAGTGCCAGCCATGAACCGGTCTGATAGCTGAGCCAATGGTAGGCATGAACCAATATGATAACTGAGCCATTGCTAGCCTGACAGCTGAGCCAGCAATAGCCCCAAAGCTGAGCCGTTGCAAGCCTGAAACAAGAGTCTATGTTAGCCTGAAAGCTGGGCGATTGCCAACCGACAGCTCAGCCTATAATACTTATAAGCAGATGCCAACCATGTTTAATCATGAAGTAATCATATCCTGACAGTAAGCAGAACCTGACACTACTAGCAGAACTTGACATAAGTAACCAGAACATGACATTAGTAACAGGAACGTAAAATTAGTGCACAGAACCTGCCATTATTACCCAGAACCTGACATTACCCAGAACATGACATCCTTACCAGAACATAACTTTATTAACCTGAATTATTACCCGGAACCAGACATTATTACCGAGAACCTGACATTTTCCCCCAGAACCTCATATCATTACCCAGAACCTAAAATTAGCACCCAGAACCTGACATTAGCACCCAGATCCTGACATTAGCACCCAGATCCTGACATTAGCACCCAGAACCTACAATTAGCACCCAGAACCTGACATTAGCACCCCGATCCTGACATTAGCACCCAGATCCTGACATTGGCACCCAGATCCTGACATTAGCACCCAGAACCTAAAATAAGCAGCCAGAACCTGACATTAGCACCCAGATCCTGACATTCGCTCCCAGATCCTGACATTAGCACCCAGATCCTGACATTGGCACTCAGCTATCAAGATCTGATTTCTTTCTCGCCACTTTGTCAGTGTTTAACATCTCCCATTTCTGTACTGTGTCGAAGCTACCAAGGGAGGCTTACGAAAAATCTCATGTCCGGTATGTCCAAAATATATCTGGTATCTCCCACATGTTTGATCTGGCCCACACATTGTGTATTGCCCACATGTCTGGTATGGCCCACATGTTTGGTATGTCCTTGTTACGTTCTTCCACGTGAGGCTTTGACTGTAATCCCCAGTAGCGTACTTCCACATGAGACTATGCAATTCCCAGTAGCGTACTTCCACATGAGACTATGTAATTCCCAGTAGCGTACTTCCACATGAGACTATGTAACACCCAGTAGCGTACTTCCACATGAGACTATGTAATTCCTAGTAGCGTACTTCCACATGAGACTATGTAATCCCTAGTGGCGTACTTCCACATGAGACTATGTAATTCCCAGTAGCGTACTTCCACATGAGACTATGTAATTCCCAGTGGCGTACTTCCACATGAGACTATGTAATCCCTAGTGACGTACTTCCACATGAGACTATGTAATCCCTAGTGGCGTACTTCCACATGAGACTTTGTAATCCCTAGTGGCGTACTTCCACATGAGACTATGTAATCCCTAGTGGCGTACTTCCATATGAGACTATGTAATCCCTAGTGGCGAACTTCCACCTGAGACTATGTAATCCCCAGTGGCGTACTTCCAACTGAGACTATGTAATCCCCAGTAGCGTATACTTCCACATAAGACTTCGCCTGTAATCCCCAATAGCGTACTTCCACATGAGACTATTTAATCCCCATTATTTAATACCCAGTGGCGTACTTCCTCCTGAGGCTTTGCATGCAATCCCCAGTGGCGTACTTACCTGAGACTTTGCGTCAGCGGGCGTACCAAGAAAGAAGAAATATAATTTTAGCCGGTCTTTTCCGGAAGTGTCTTCTTGACTGAATCTGTCAATACCAATCTATTTGGTCCTTCCGGTTTAAGAAAGGTGAGATGGTGAGGGAAGTGATGGGGGTGGGTGTGTAGTGAGAAGTTAATCTCGTGTCTGGCATTTAACTCTGTCCAGATCTCATTACAGTCAACCTTAGCGGAAAGTGTCTGTCCCTCGACACTAACCCATGTCCGGCATTTACATGACGTCTAAAATACCGTTATGCATCAACCACGTGTCTAATACAGCCCACGTGTCTAATACAGCCCACGTGTCTAATACAGCCCACGTGTCTAATACAGCCCACGTGTCTAATACAGCCCACGTGTCTAATACAGCCCACGAGTCTAATACAGCCCACGTGTCTAATACAGCCCACGTGTCTAATACAGCCCACGTGTCTAATACAGCCCACGTGTCCGTCTAATACAGCCCACATGTCCGTCTTATACAGCCCACATGTCTGTCTTATACAGCCCACATGTCTGTCTTATACAGCCCACGTTTCTGTCTTATTAAGCCCACGTTTCTGTCTTATTAAGCCCACGTGTCTAATACAGCCCACGCGTCCGTCTTATACAGCTCACGCGTCCGTCTTATACAGGCCACGCGTCCGTCTTATACAGCCCACGTTTCTGTCTTATTAAGCCCACGTTTATGTCTTATTAAGGCCACGTGTCTAATACAGCCCACGCGTCCGTCTTATACAGCCCACGTTTCTGTCTTATTAAGCCCACCTTTCTGTCTTATTAAGCCCACGTGTCTAATACAGCCAACATTTCCGTCTTATACAGCCCACATGTCTGTCTTATACAGCCCACGTTTCTGTCTTATTAAACCCACGTTTCTGTCTTATTAAGCCCACGTTTCTGTCTTATTAAGCCTACGTTTCTGTCTTATTAAGCCCACGTGTCTAATACAGCCAACATGTCCGCCTTATACAGCCCACTTTTCTGTCTTATACAACCCACGTTTCTGTCTTATTAAGCCCACGTGTCTTTCTTATACAGCCCACCTGTCTGTCTTAAACTGGCCACATATCTGTCTTCAAACATCCCACACGTCTGTCTTATACAGCCCACGTGTCTTATACAGCCCGCGTGTCTTGTCCAGTGTGGTATCAGTTGATATTGACCATGTTTAAAGCACGTGTTCCTTCTTATTCAATAATACTCTCTCAATCTGTCTGTCGGGCTGTTCAAGATGCCACGCTCCGATCTTTTTTCTTCTTCTTCTTCTTTCTGCGCACTGATTATTAATTAGCCGGTGCGTTCTCGTGAATTAACTAGTGGTGTATTCTAGATGTTGTGATACTATATGTTGTTGTTTCCTGGCATAGATGAGATCCAGGATTATTTTAGCGCTGGTGAGTTGCCAGGATGACGATATACAATCTGACTTCTGGGTACGGAAAATGGGGGGTTTGCTTTTGGTTTTTTTTTTTTATATTTTTTTGTTTTTTTTTTGGAAAGTCAAAACTAGTTATATACCGGAAATAATCAAAACTAGTTCTTCGCCGGAAATAATCGCCAAGGTAAATAACCTTTGAAGAAACCATTAAGGGAAGACAACTCAAAATTTAAAAGCGTTGCTATTTTTACCTCCCCTAAACCGAAACAGATGGACGGTGGTGTTCAGCGCACCTGTGAGAAATCAGGGGAAGGGGAGAGGGGGGGGAAGCGCAGCTCCTCCCACATCCACCCTCCCTGTTAGCGATCAGTGGGAGGGAGGGGGGCACGGCTCCTCTCACCTCCACCCTCCCCGTTAGAGATCAGTGGGAGGGAGGTGGGGGGGGCTCCTCCACCCTCCCCGTTAGTGATCAGTGGGAGGGAGGGGGCGCGGCTCCTCTCACCTCCACCCTCCCCGTTAGCGATCACTGGGAGGGATGGGGGAGCGGCTCCTCCACCCTCCCCGATAGAGATTAGTGGGAGTGAGGTGGGGGGCTCCTCCACCCTCCCCGTTAGCGATCAGTGGGAGGGAGGGGGGCGCGGCTCCTCTCACCTACACCCTCCCCGTTAGCGATCAGTGGGAGGGGGGGTGCGGCTTCTCTCACCTCCAACCTCCCCGTTAGCGATCAGTGGGAGGAAGTGGTACAGCTCCTCCATCCCCATGGCTCGTCCAGCCCAAAGTAAGATTGCAATGGTAAGCAAGACGACTACAGGCGGGGGCTAATCAGCCAACAGCCGCCGTGTTTATATATTTGTATGTAATATATATGGTCGAGTGATTAGTGGAGCTTTCTAACCGCGGTAGGCGTCCGTTACAAGTGGACTCATTATACTGTGCATTTCAAACATTTCACCTGAGTGTCGTCTTGAAGAAATGAGACAAGAACTGTATGTGATGCAAACCAGTCGTTGTTTTTTAATTATTTTTTTTTAAATATTTTTTTTGTGAGTGGTCAAGATATTTTTTTATTGTGTTTAGTTGTTCATGAGGGTGTGGTCGGTTTCGGTATGCGGTTGGGGAGAGGGACTTGGGGGGGGGGGGGGTTTTTTTTTGTGTGTTTTGTTGTGTGGGGGGGGGGGGGGTGTTGTGGTGGGGGGGGGGGGGGGGGGGTGGGGGGGGGGGGGGGATGCAGCGACAGCACCGCGTGACGATAACAATTTACTGTGCCTAAGTATAATCCCGTTGTATACGTCATTTCCGCATTTGGATTATACCGGTACCTTAATAATATATGTATTTATTTTTTTTTATATTTCCAATCTCTGACGTCATGGATCTCTTTAGGTTGATGTATCACGTGTTAACGTTCTGTTACTGTAATTATTCTTAGTGAACTTTATTTTTATTGGCTTTGCATCCGGAAATGTTGGCCGACGGGATGTTAGGCTTCAGTCCAGTTTTAAAATACCTTACAGTCTCGACAAACAAGTGCAGTGACCCCCACTCGTAAGGGTCGCACTTGGGGCTCTTTATTACGCAATATAAAATGAGTAAAACAGAGTAGGGTTAAACCGGAAAAAAGAAAAGGAACGCAACAAAACAACGAACGTGTCGGCAGAAAGCCTTCGTCAGCGAACAAAACAACAGAAAAACGGTGTAAAAATAAGAAATAGCACTTGGCTTAGAAGTAGTATCCGTGGGCAGCAAAAAGAAATGTGCTATCCACCTTCTTAATTACACAGTCATGTCTTACAGAGTCTATAAACAAGTGTAGTGACGCTGTGTGTAAGGTGCGCACTTGAGGCTCATAATTACACATTCACGTCTTACAGAGTCTATAAACAAGTGTAGTGACGCTATGTGTAAGGTGCGCACTTGAGGCTCATAATTACACATTCACGTCTTACAGAGTCTATAAACAAGTGTAAAACAAAATTATGCGTTCAAAAAGAACTTTGACCGTGCGAACCGAAAATAAAATTCGATCAAATTTCCGTTCGACCAAACTTCCGTACATAAATTTTCCGTCGACGAAATTTCATTCAAACAAATTTCCCGATACGGTAAACTGGATGGGAAAAAAAGGAACCACGTTGTGTGAAATTTGTGGGGGGGGGGGGAGGGGGG
>CAXITT010000130.1:1238696-1249001 GCA_964033795.1 Lymnaea stagnalis | reverse complement strand
AAAAAAAAAAAAAAAAAGGCCAAGTAAATGTTAGTGTGTCACATTCGACCCGTGTGCCATGTGTCACATTTGACCCGTGTGCCATGTGTCACATTTGACCCGTGTGCCATGTGTCACATTTGACCCGTGTGCCATACAAGTTGGTTATGTCACTAGAAGACGCCTGGCCATCGGTGACGTTGACTCCGCGTCCGTTGATGGCGCCGCACACGCATGTACACATTCTGATCCTCTCACGCATGTACACATTCTGACCCTCACACGCGTGTACACATTCTGACCCTCGCACGCGTGTACACATTCTGACCCTCACACGCATGTACACATTCTGACCCTCGCACGCGTGTACACATTCTGACCCTCGCACGCGTGTACACATTCTGACCCTCACACGCATGTACACATTCTGACCCTCACACGCGTGTACACATTCTGACCCTCGCACGCGTGTACACATTCTGACCCTCGCACGCGTGTACACATTCTGACCCTCGCACGCGTGTACACATTCTGACCGTCACACGCATGTACACATTCTGACCCTCACACGCATGTACAAACGAGTCAAACCATATAGGGTCTCTCCACATTCCACGTTTTGTGACTATGTTTGATATCATATTGGTAACTGTGTTGGACGCCTTGTGACTGGTATTTCGTCTATAATAAACATATACATGGGCTTAATCCAAATGAAATTAAGGTTAATACAATTTAAAAAAATGTTTGTGACTTTTTTTTTCCTGTGATTTTATTTCCTGTGACTTTTTTCCCTACCAATTACATGTGACTTTATTTCAGTGACTTCCCCCCCCCCCACCCCACCCCCCCGTGACTCTTCATATCCGCTCACCAGGTTCAACCATCAGCCAGAACAGTACAGTGTGTTGCAATTAGGGTTGGGTCCCATGTGACATCCCTACATGTCCAACACGGCATTGCTTCACGTCCAGCAGGTGTGAGGCGCTAGGGGTGAGGGTGGGAGAGTGGTGGTGGAGGGCGGGTGGTGGAGGGGGGGGTTGTCGCAGCTGTGAGACAAAGTGTCGAGCAGATCAGACGTGTGGGGGCGGGGTCACAGCTGGGGAAACAACACTCGAATTTTTTTGCCATACAATGACAGCGTGGTGTCAGAAACGTCTGGTGTGGTGTCATTTGGTCGGGGGTGGTTTTCATTGATTGGTGGCAACACACGGTCAGACAGACTCCGGGACAATTGAGAAAACGGGACACTCTTGATCGGTACCGGTATGTCTTTGATCGGTACCGGTATGTCTTTGATAAACGAGAAAAAAATTTGAGGTTATATGATAGTTATTCTTAATAGTTGTTGGGGGTGGGGGAGGGGGGATATATTTTACCGTCCTGAAAAATAATATGGATGTTAATATTATACTTAGTGTTTTATAGTAGATCTGCCATGTCCATGGCCATCTAATATCCAATCTAATAGATGATACAGGGCACAATGGATGTGAATCAAGGATCACGTGTGTGTGTGTGTTTGGGTATCAAAATAATTGAAATCAATGAAGTTGTGCCAACATAAATGTGACGAGCAGGTGGTATTTCAGGGGTAAACAGGTGGTATTTCAGGGGTAAACAGGTGGATGGAAATCGATACCTTTTTTTTTATTGGGGAGTGGGGGGGGGCGGGGGCGGGATGTAGCAGGTGTAGGAACCTTTTAATGTTTGATTTATTATGGTGTCAGTGGCGGAACCATAAGTACAGGCGAATGAGCTGTTTATTGGCGAAGACATGTTTCTGTGGCTTCAGGATGGAGGTGGGAAATCTTCGAGGGTGGAGGTGGGAAATCTTTGAGGGTGGAGGTGGGAAATCTTTGAGGGTGGAGATGGGAAATCTTTGAGGGTGGAGATGGGAAATCTTTGAGGATAGAGATTTGAAATCTTTGAGGGCAGGGATGGGAAATCTTTTAGGATTTAGATGGGGAAATCTTTGAGGGCAGGGATGGGAAATCTTTGAGGGCAGGGATGGGAAATATTTGAGGATAGAGATTTGAAATCTTTGAGGGTGGAGATGGTAAATCTTTGAGGATGGAGATGGGAAATCTTTGAGGATAGAGATTTGAAATCTTTGAGGGTGGAGATGGTAAATCTTTGAGGATGGAGATGGGGAAATCTTTGAGGGTGGAGATGGGAAATCTTTGAGGGTGGAGATGGGAAATCTTTGAAGGTGGAGATGGGAAATCTTTGAGGATAGAGATTTGAAATCTTTGAGGGTGGAGATGGGAAATCTTTGAGGATAGAGATTTGAAATCTTTGAGGGTGGAGATGGGAAATCTTTGAGGATAGAGATTTGAAATCTTTAAGGGCTGGGATGGGAAATCTTTTAGGATTTAGGTGGGAAATCCTTGAAGATTTAGGTGGGAAATCCTTGAAGATGTAGGTGGGAAATCCTTGAAGATTTAGGTGGGAAATCCTTGAAGATGTAGGTGGGAAATCCTTGAAGATGTAGGTGGGAAATCCTTGAAGATGTAGGTGGGAAATCCTTGAAGATGTAGGTGGGAAATCCTTGAAGATTTAGGGTGGGAAATCATTGAAGATGTAGGTGGGAAATCCTTTAAAAAATTTAGGTGGGAAATCTTTAAGGATGGAGATGAATTTGTTTAGGATTTAGATGGGGAAATCTTTGAGGGCAGAGATGGGAAATCTTTGAGGGTGGAGATGGGAAATCTTTGAGGATAGAGATTTGAAATCTTTGAGGGTGGAGATGGGAAATCTTTGAGGATAGAGATGGGAAATCTTTGAGGGTGGAGATGGGAAATCTTTGAGGATAGAGATTTGAAATCTTTGAGGGCAGGGATGGGAAACCTTTTAGGATTTAGGTGGGAAATCTTTAAGGATGGAGATGAATTTGTTTAGGATTTAGATGTGGAAATCTTTGAGGGCAGAGATGGGAAATCTTTGAGGGCAGGGATGGGAAATCTTTGAGGGCAGGGATGGGAAATCTTTGAGGGCAGGGATGGGAAATCTTTGAGGGCAGAGATGGGAAATCTTTGAGGGCGGGGATGGGAAATCTTTGAGGGCAGAGATGGGAAATCTTTGAGGGTGGGGGTGGGTTTTCTGTGCGGAGTAACTTCTGTTCGTGGATCTGATTCAGGATTTTTTTACAAAAATGTATAATAATAATAGTTAAACCCTGTCTATGAGAGTTCGTGCCTCTTTGCGTTTATTAGCCTTCCTTTACTTCTGTATGCATGTGTCGTCATATTTGGAGAATGGATGTCGAATTTTCTTTAATCTCGGCTTCTTCGTCTCCATCAAATATTATATTTTATTCTTGATGAACTCTTTATAAATATTTATAATTTGATTTATAAATATTCATAGTTCGACGTAATAAATATAGTTGCTTAACATTCACCCTTAACATGGAAGCGCCTGTGCCTGTTCCGTTCCTCGAAGACCATCCATGTGTACGGATTAGCCGCAATCCTTATCCAGACATTGGATCATCCATGTGTAATAATTAGACTTAGACGCAATCTGTACCCACAGCCCCCTCCCCGCCCCACTGTCTCACACGGAGGGTGTCCTATTTGTAGTCTAATGGCCACCGTCTTTAAACTCCCAGTAGCCCAGGGGCAAAGTGGTGGTGATGGCGTGACCTTAACCTTGCCCCATTCATAAACCAGGACCAGTAGTAGTGTGTGGGTGGACGTCATATTTAAAGCCTCACTCAAAGGCTCGAGACGCTGACAGTTGCCACAGGTTGTGGAAGCCTTCAGCTCGTTCGTGTGTTGGTCAATACTTGACGTGACGTTGGGGGAGGACACTAGTGGATCTCAAGTTAAGGGACTCGGTGGAGGGAGTATGTGAGAGAATTGTCAGTGGGGCTGCCATCCATGGCCATGATCCAATGGGCCTAATGCAGGGGAGGGCAACCTTTTTTTGTGTGGAGGGTCTCATTGACGAATTTAAAGCTATTGGGCGGGGGGGGGGCCGCATATAGAGTATGTCATATTTGTACATGTCGATAAAAAAGTCTCTCTATTAAAATCGATAAATTCGCATTTTAGCATCACATGACAAAAGTCAAGGATTGTTTTTAAAAAAAAAAGAAAATTAGAAAGAAAATTGCTGACAAATGTTGAAACAATAATAACAGTACATGAAATGCTGTAAAATTCAACAAAATAACTTAAAAACAACGTTTTTTTAAAAATAAAAATTATCAATGCTTTCGAGGGCCGCATAATCATGATATCAGTTGCCGGGCCGCATGCGGCCCGCGGGCTGTGGTTTGTCCACCTGGTGGGTAATTTTAATATTAAATCTAATAATAGTATTTGAAATTGTTTTAAAAAAAATAGAACCCCTGTAACTGTAACGTATTATACATGAATGAAACTAAAAGTGAGAACCCTTGCAGCGTATGTAGTACAATAAATGAAACTAAAAGTGAGAACCCTTGCAGCGTATGTAGTACAATAAATGAAACTATTTAGTAAAGGAGCCCATAGAACGTTGTCTAAGTACGTCATCCCTTGCGACCGACTCAAATAGAAAAATAATCATATCAAATAATTATAGCAACAGGTAGCCCGCCCCTACCGTACACAGGTAACCCCCACCCTCCCGTCGGTCCCACGACACGCATGTCCTCACCTTTCACCCCTATGGGTTTTTTTTTCTTTTTGTGGGGAGGGGGGGGCGTCAGACTACAAGTAGCTGTGTTGCTGGAGGCCTTGTCGAAGGTTTTTTTTTGTGTTTGGATAGTCGGAGCTCAAAGGTGCGGGCGGGAGGGTGGAAGGAAGATTGGGGACTCTTAGAAGAGGTAGGAAGTCTGTACCGGCACGCCGGTGTTTTGTGTGGCTCTTCAAGTGGAAGACGGGGGCGTGTGGCCGAGGAGCTACACACCAGGTCGGACCGGAGGATTGTGTTTGTTCACATGTGTAACGTTTCGGGGCGGTCATTACAACACGGAGTAGGCGCCGTGTGCTGTTCGAGTGGATTTATTAGGGTACAACAAACAGCAGGATATAACCGGCCGGTCAAGCTTCTTCATGTGTGAGGGATTTAACAACCCCAGTCAGCGCGAGCGCGTTCTTATTGTGTAGTCGTAGTGGTGTGATAAAATTAGACCCTGGACCTGAGTGAAATCTTTTGTGTTAGTTAACCATAGGATAGGATACCGACCGTTAGGTGAGTGTGTCAAGGTACAGTTTAAATAAATAGTGTAACACTGTTATTGCCATAAGTAGGCTATTCAATGGGACTGATACCGTGGGGCTGGCCATGCCATACGCGTCACTAGATAAGTCCCAGTGTATGTGTTGTGTAAATAAAGGGGTGGTGGGGGGGGGGGAGGGGCATGTTGTTAGTCACGTCGTGTCGTGTTAGATAAGCCGGTTAGTTGTTCAAAATCACTATGTTAATGATTAGACTTGAGCATGTACTTCCTGTTGGCCCTAGGGACAGACTCGGTAGTCGCGTTGTTAACTCTTAAAACACGTTCATCGTCCTTTGAATCGGTGGAATCGCCGGGGGACTACCAGTGTCACACATACACGCCCCTATCCCATCTCCTTCTGCACCCTCTCTCTCTCTCTCTCTCTCTCTACAGCCCCCCCCCTCCCCCTTTGCTGATTTTAGTTCTAACGTTTACGGCTAAAGCTTACCCTCCATACTTGATTCGCCAGCCAAGTGTGTGTAATTCTATTTAATATCTTAACTGATGCGATTCGTTTCAACGCAACTGTTAGCGTCGTCGTTCACCTGAACAGAGTTGTGTACTCACTACTTCTGGTCCGAGCAGCGTTCACCGGAACAGAGTTGTGTACTCACTACTTCTGGTCCGAGCAGCGTTCACCGGAACAGAGTTGTGTACTCACTACTTCTGGTCCGAGCAGCCTTCACCGGAACAAAGTTGTGTACTCACCTACTCCTGGCCCAGTGAAAGGTCAATGTAGTGCATGATTACGTCATTGTTATCTGTTCAAGTTATCAACTGACATGCTTCATCTGATGCTAATTACATAAAAGTGGGGCGGGTTAATCACTCATTACCGGCCGCCGCAGTGATACACATCAGATAATCTGATTGTCGTAAGTTGACTTTTCAAAGCTATTGCTACAGGCCACAGTCCCAGCTGTTGAGAAAGTCTTGTTGAGCGACACCCTGCACTGCGTCCCTCAAGATGATAACAGCGAAACGACGACCGCGTCACTGATTTTTGGGTAAGGGGGTCATCCATAAATGACGCCACGCAAATATTGTCGATTGATAACCCCCTCCCTCATAAAAAAACCGCCACAAACTTTTTGTACCCCCCCCCCACTATAAAAAAGCTCCTTCCGCTACTGCCCTTTACACACCCTTAAACAAATTCACCTCCCGTGGATATCAAATTGCTGTACGTTTATCAGAAACATTTCACTAGAGCAGTGATTCTCAACCATTGGGTNAAAAAAAAAAAAAAAAAAAAAATCAGTTTTAAATCATTTTGATTATCAGCATCAAATGTTTTTATCTGGTGAATTTTTTTTTTGCGCTATATATGTTTTTGTTTTTTTGTTTTTTGTTTCTTGTTTCTAGAAGGTTAACTTGAGGAATAAGATGACAATGACTGTATTGTATAATGATTATCTTTTTTTTATAAAAAATTAAACGCTAAAGTCAGAAGCCATATTTTTTTTTCGGATATATAAGACCACTTATTTATTTGTTGGTTACCCAACAGAACATCCCGATGTTGCTAACTAGGTCGGTCATCACGATGTTGCTATTTGGGTCAAGATTTATGCAACACTGGCGCAGTTTTGCAATGATGTTGTTACCCGTGGGCATTTACCCTGCATTGGCGTATTTAAATTAGGACTATGTATGCTTTATGTCACCAACATGGGACCCAGGTCTGCGCATTTCTGGTCTTTAAACGTTTCACGCCATGCCACAAACTAGGTCATAATAATACATGACATGCCACAAACTAGGTCATAATAATACATGACATGCCACAAACTAGGTCATAATAATACATGACATGCCACAAACTAGGTCATAATAATGCATGACATGCCACAAACTAGGTCATAATAATACATGACATGCCACAAACTAGGTCATAATAATACATGACATGCCACAAACTAGGTCATAATAATACATGACATGTCACAAACTAGGTCATAATAATACATGACATGTCACAAACTAGGTCATAATAATACATGACATGTCACAAACTAGGTCATAATAATACATGACATGCCACAAACTAGGTCATAATAATACATGACATGCCACAAACTAGGTCATAATAATACATGACATGACGCACAACGTACTTTTTCTGTCAAATTTATTAAACTTTATGTATCCGCGTCCCCTCGAAAGCCTGTCCAAATTTTTTTGTATGTCCCAGACTGCAAACCCAGAAATGCATTATCCTTGAGGAATAATTTGTGGCTGGAGTTCGCATTTCGCGCCACCCACCACCCACCCCTGTCTTTAAAGCTGGAGACCCTCCTCTTGCGCTTAATAAGAGTTAGTGTAGCGCCCCTACACGTCATTAGAAATGGCGCCCGCGCGTGTCATTAGAGTTAGCGCCCTGTCATTAGAAATGGCGCCCGGTGCGTGTCATTAGGGTTAGCGCCCTGCCATTAGAAATAGCGCCCCGCGCGTGTCATTAGTGTAAGCGCCCCTCCTTCCATTTTGTGTCCATGAATTTATTCACGATTCTTCTTAGCCTAAGGTGACTTAAGTCACAAGTTGCTGCACTATTGTCAGTGACTTTGATGCTCAGAAGTCACGAGTTGCTGCACTGTTGTCAGTGACTTTGATGCTCAGAAGTCACGAGTTGCTGCACTTTCTGTGACTTTCTTGGATGCTTCTTGACCTTGACCCGGACGGTTTGTTCTGTCAAGTGTGGCGGGTAAAACTAGACGGGCGCCTTGACAGGTGAAACACCCTTTGTCCTGGCCAACCTTGTCAACCCACTTTGAAACAGAAGGACATTTTCTCCGGAGACCAAATGCCCGGCCCCCGCCCCCCCCCCCTTTTTTTTCCCCCCACTATTTCCAAGCTTGGAAACCCTTGTTTTAGGCTAATCCTCTCCGCATGAGATATTGGCTTCCAACCTTGTCAACCCACTTTGAAACAGAAGGACAGTTTCTCCGGAGACCAAATGCCCGGCCCCCGCCCCCCCCCCTTTTTTTTCCCCCCACTATTTCCAAGCTTGGAAACCCTTGTTTTAGGCTAATCCTCTCCGCATGAGATATTGGCTGTGCTGGTGGTGCCCAGGGGTTGGTGTATAGAGTGAGATATTGGCTGTGCTGGTGGTGCCCAGGGGTTGGTGTATAGAGTGAGATATTGGCTGTGCTGGTGGTGCCCAGGGGTTTGGTGTATAGAGTGAGATATTGGCTGTGCTGGTGGTGCCCAGGGGTTGGTGTATAGAGTGAGATATTGGCTGTGCTGGTGGTGCCCAGGGGTTGGTGTATAGAGTGAGATATTGGCTGTGCTGGTGGTGCCCCGGGGTTGGTGTATAGAGAAACACTGACATTCCAGTAACTAGAGACATAGTATACTAGCTGACTCTTTCAATTTAAAAAACGTCCTAATGCCGCGACCCTTTCAATACAGCTGCTCGTGTTGCAGTGAGCCACTGTTTTTCCGACGGTCTTAGGCGACCCCTGTGTAAGGGTTATTCGACAGTGAGCGCAAATAAAGTCACCGGAAAAGAGGGACACATTTTGACTAGGGAAAAAAAAAAGGCACTGGGGAAAAAAAAGGCACTGGGGAAAAAAAAGGCACTGGGGAAAAAAAAGTCCCAGGAACTAAAAGTCGTAGATAAGGTTCGCCATCAGATATCGTAAATAAATCCTGACAAGTTTGAGGAACAAATTAATGTGTATAGTTTTCGGTCCGACCACACTCCCATGGCGACAATAATGAGTTTTAGTGTGATTACAGGTTGTAATTGTACAACAGCCGGGGGTGGGGGGGGGGGCGGCACCTTGGTCAAGTCGGACAAGATTGGGAAATAAAAGATGAGTGTGTTACATATTTCTGTCCAAAGCCGCGATGACTACATTGATTGATTCCCCCCCCCCCCCACCCCCCGCAATACCATTAACCACATTGAGGCTTTGTCTGCATAGAGTTATCAACAAACTAGTACTACAATGTAATGTTCCCTGCTTTCCTTTGATTTCTTCACTATGTGACATGTGTCGGTGAGATCTTGTGACTTATTTCTGTGGCGTTTATCCTGTGACTTTTTTTTCCCTGTGACTTTCTTTCTTGTGATTTTTTTTTTCCTACAGCCATTCGCCACCCCAAAGGGTTCGCGAGCCATAGGTTGAGATCAGCTGCCTTAATGTATCTTGTAATGCGGATCAGTGTTGAGACACCATTGACCCAAAAATTTGTTGTCCTTTAAGAAGTCCCATCAATCACTAAGGTTTGAGACAAAAACCAAAACAACACCACGACGCAACGGACTGGCAAAGTGGTCCACTTTGAAATGGAGCAGGGTGTAAAGTCCAATGATAAGTTCCTTTCAACAAGACAAGTGGCTGTACACTGCGTCTTTGGGTTTAAATTGCCCCATTCTGGGAGACATCTGGCCAACGCACTCAGTGGCCACAACCTTACGGTTGGGGGGGGGGGGGGGGGGGGGGGGGCGTGGCAAATTTGATGGAGAACGGAAATGACAGACGACATGGCTCAACGTCAGACCAACATTCGAGACATGTGTCAGTTGTAGATCTGTGCCAGACGAACAGTTTAAATGCCAGGGCTGTGTCGGACCAACAGTTTAAATGTCAGGGCTGTGTCGGTCCAACAATTTAAATGTCAGGGCTGTGTCGGTCCAACAATTTAAATGTCTGGGCTGTGTCGGTCCAACAATTTAAATGTCAGAGCTTTAAGTCGGACGAAAAGTTGAAACGTCAAGCAAGAGCTCTGTGTCAGTCCAGTCGGTTGTCAAAGACAGAGCTCTGTGTCAGTCCAGTCGGGTGTCAAAGACAAAGCTTCATGTCAGATCAACAGTCACGACTTGTGGCAGATGTTGGGTAGGAAAGAGATACAAAGACGTTAACCTAACATTTCAACCAGGGTTGTTACTGACCTAACATTTCAACCAGGGTTGTTACTGACCTAACATTTCAGCCAGGGTTGTTACTGACCTAACATTTCAACCAGGGTTGTTACTGACCTAACATTTCAGCCAGGGTTGTTACTGACCTAACATTTCAACCAGGGTTGTTACTGACCTAACATTTCAGCCAGGGTTGTTACTGACCTAACATTTCAACCAGGGTTGTTACTGACCTAACATTTCA